>JAPYZT010000957.1:0-25330 GCA_030522965.1 Tryphoninae sp. A BG-2022a
ACTTTTTAATGTAATTGGTATTAACATCAACAAAAGATCACTAAAATCACAATAATTAATGGTAATTTCATACAAATTATTGACAAACTACAGCAAACTGTCTCAAAAGTGGTCCAATTTTACCTGGAATGACTGTAAGCGAGGCAAATATTTTTACGGACCTGGAATCGAGGATATTAAGTCAGTGGAAAAAGTTTACAAATACAAAGATTGTACTTGAAATTTGCATCGAGTTTTTCTCGAAATCACTTTTTTCAAACTGGTAATTCGGCAATAATAGTCGAATATATATAATTTCTGCACGAAATTCTTTGTAATTGCAGTAGCTATCGTTGAGCGTAGCCACTTTTTTAAAATACTATTTTTTAAATCATCTTGAATGAAAATGTTTAGGTGAAAATAATAGTTTTTATTTCGAAACGCGACGATGTTTCGAAAAATAAACTAAATGAAGAACGCCTACGCTTAATAATGCGGCAATAATGCAGATGAAGGGCAAATTTTATTTATTTTTTTCAGATCAACCAAACCAGGGATGTCAATCCCAGTAGTAAGAAAGAAATTTTCGATACGCGTTCACTCGGCCATTTATTGTGTTTCAACTATTGTTCTTTTACAATAAACATGTACTTGAATCTACTTTAATGTATGTGTAATAAAATATCTTTAAGTGAGCCAAAAACCATTAAGTGAATTTAAAAAAATCATGAAAAGATCGTATTTTTCTGACCCCCAGTGGGATATCGCCTTAAGACGTCCCAGAAAAATCGAATAATTATTTCTGCGGAATTAGAAGCCTCTGATTATGAAACGAAATGCGAAAAAATAATGATATGCCCAAAAGACCGCTAGTAAATTGCATCTTGAATCATCTCGCGGCCCGTCGATGGCACAAAGGGGGTATTGCGTTACGGAAGTCAACGTGGTTGGCTCTTGCCAAATTTATGTCGATAATGTACACGGAACAATCATGTATATACGTACATATATACATATAATGTCTCGCGGGTACATAACGGAATTCGATACGAACGACGAGAGGTTGCGGATGGTCCATAGTGGGAGCCGGCAGGAGGCGAGACTCTGTTGCGCCTCGTGAAATCAGAGTGAAGCTTTGTTTACAGATACATTACGCGTATATATATATATATATATATATATATATATATATATAACATACGAATGTACATAGGGGTTATATCTAGTGAACGACGTACGATGATGGAGGGCTGTGAGAGACATGCAACTATGTGTCTATACGTTTACGGTTATACAGGGTGTCCCACACAAGTGTAACGGGCCGTATCTCCTAAAAGGTCAGGGATAGAGGAAAATGTTATTAGTAAAACTTGAGCGGTGTTAAGTGCTGCATAACACGAAACTATTTGTACGTACTTCCGTGCATCAGAAAAGTGTAACTGTATATTTGCAAAAAACGGTTACCTGTATTTTTAACTGCACTAATTGACGCATTTGTTATGCTTTACATAAAAGTACTAATGCCCTTATGCCTTAAGTTCATTCATTCAGAAATTATCACAGCCGAAACTTCTCGTATTATTTCGATCTTTCAGCAAGTGTTCGAACAGGAGTACCTATGTTATCCATTCCAATGTACTACAATGTTTCTAAACATAAAGTGACTGCTGATAATATTTAGTTCAAAATTAAGATTTCCATTAATAACTATTCATTACACGTGTGCGATCGTTTACCGATTCCGAAATTATGGTATTTGCGAATAAGTGAAGCAGTTGATATGTTTGTTTTGTTTAGCAGATGCAATCAAAATAGTGCTGGAACTGCAGGGCTGTCCTGAGAGACATATCCGAGTCGGCAACAACCCCGGGCGTTCGTATTTTCACAGACTCGAATCTAATTTCGAACAACTTCAAGAGGCCGACGGAAAAGTGCTCGGACTGCAGTGGAGGATCGTTAGAACCCTTGCATCGTTGACCTTTTTGCTGCGACAATTTCATAACAAATGATTTTAGGGCATACGTATGTTAATACTATTATATGCAGCATAAAAAACTGCATCCGATTGGTATAGTGAAAAATACTTGTTGCCATTTAAAAAAAATTGCAGGTATCGTTTTATGATGCACCAATGCACAACAGTGTATACACATAGTTCCGTATCATGCACCACTCGATATCACCTTTCATCCACCTTTTCATGATTCACCTTTTATCAATAACATTTCATTCTATTCGCAATCGTTTAGGAAGTGCGGACCGTTACAGTTGCGTGGGATACCCTGTATGCATATATATGCCTTATTTCACGTCATTTCGATCACTTTGGAACCCAAACATTTGTTATTTTGCTGAAAATTATACTGCCGCACAAAAAACAGTTTTGTAAATTTTTTCAAATTTTTTTATCCCACTGAAAAAAAGTTATGAATTTTGAAAAAAAAAACATCTTTTTTTAACCATTTTCAAACGCTCATTACTTTTTCAAAAATTGGTTAATCCAGACGTTTTTTTTTCAAATTTTTCATTTTTGAACGTGCTTCTCCGAAAAAAATGAAACATAATAAAAATCAAAGTTTATGAACGGTTTACATTCTTTTAGAAAAAATCTCAATTTCTCAAAAACTCCTTTTTTGATTTTTGATTTTCTGTTTTTTTTAACTTTCATTTATTTTGAGCTTGATGCCGCAAGATTCATCGTGGGCAGATTTCTTTTTATAATTTTTCTTTCTATTGAAAAAAAAATTGGTTCAGATTTTCTGAGAAATACTTAATTTTCCGAACAGCCCTATTTTTCATTTTTTTTAACGTTTATTTATTCTGACTTGAATGTCACAAGATTTATGGTGGGCAAATATCGTTTTATATTGCTTTTTCAATTGGAAAAAAATGACTACAGTTCTTTTAAGAATTTTTTTTATATATATTTGTTTTCTGAAAAACGTGTGTAAAAATCAAAAATTTGAAAAAAAAAAAAATTTTTTTTGTGTGGGTAAAAATATTGTTTAAATTCACAAAAATCTTTATTGTGGGGTAGTATAACATATGAAATTTTCAGCAAAATTAAAAATGGTCGGATTTATAAGTGGTCGAAATGATATGGAATAAATCATATTAAGAGTACGGTGGATATATATACGAGTACAATAGGACGCGCATATTGCTGCGTGTTTCCAATGCGGTTTCGTGGCTAGTTTTGGTATAGTTATAGCGAATCAAAACCTTCCTGTACATTTTGGTCGTAATAACATAAGGGCGAATTTTCTCTGGACCCGTCGACCTTGCACACACGCTCTGCTAGCATCCCTGGGTCTTTTCAAAACTCGTGACGGAGTAAGAGCGGGTGAAAAAGTAGGGAGGGAGTGTGGCAAATTTCAGACTGTCTTCGTGATTGAGTGATACTATTTTTCTTCCTACGTTGCTCGATCTCAGCTTCCTGTCGATCATATAGTGACATACGTCAATTTTCGGAATCTTTGTATTCATCAATCTTTCTTAGACACTATATGTGAGATAAATGTCAGTGGTACTTCTTTATTTATTAAATTAATCTAACAGGACTTAAATGATGATTCAAGAGAGTTTTAATTAATGTTTAGGAGCTCATAAAACGTGATTTTAGTATCGAAACTAATGGTGATTGGTCGAGATTCTTTGTCTTTTGATAGGGAAAGATTATATGAGCATAATATTACAGTCAATTAAAAGATTTTATATAAATGATCGAAGCATTCGCATCATTACTAAAATTAAATTGAAAATTATCTATTCCATTATTTAGGCAAATAACATAATTAAATCCATAAATGAATTAGACATTCTTGATTATGAAAATGAATGGATGTCTGCGATCATTTTTATTCAGATAAGTAGAGCAATTCCTACTGAGAACCTCAATTATTTGGTCTATCTAGTTTTCTTCTTTCGTTACTTGCGTATCCTCTAGAGAAGAACATTACTCGAGGAGGATATGAGGAACGTTAAGTCCGGGGCAAGAGACGTTTGTGTGGGGACCTAATACTGGTAGATAAATTCTGACAAAATGATAAACTGTCACCCGTGGCAGTGTCGCAAACTGTCTCCAATGGACGTAGAACGAAATAAGGAACCATCGTCATGACTTATACTCACTATATATATATATATATATATATATATATATATATATATATATATATATATATATCACTGTAAACTACTTGACTGCATTATACGAATGGAATGATTAGTACACCCAACTATTTTGTTTTTATATATGACCTCTAAAAATGTATGCTTACGCAATAACTGTAATACCATTTGATTCGAAAACACATATCGTTTGAATTAGGGATTACGCCGAGTAAAAAATAGCCCAGTAGCAAATTAAGCCACCGATATCAACCACAACTGCAACTAAAAATCTACCAATTGATTTTCCGTATGATGTAGTTTATCGGTGTACGCGATCAGAACGAATAGGGAAATACTGCTTCCGTTATGCGATAAGCACGCACTCTGCACAAAAATATAGTTTACCGAAGTTTTCGCATTTCAAATGAGTTAATAGTTGTAAGGAATTTTTTCGATTAATTGGTCAGAGGCTAGAGGTAAATAATAACTATAGTAAATGACGGTGTAGAAAGAGGCCACAGAAAATGAAGTTATCTACGAGTTGAGGTTCGCCCTAATCGCCCGGCAACTATTTCGAGCAGGGTTTATTTCTTGGTCAAACTTTCGCTCAACTACGACGAAAATCAGACATTTCCATTAAATTAGAAAAGGCATCGCATGTCAAATTCTTATGCCGATCTCAAAAGCTACATCAATCAGGGGTGGCGTTGATGGCCATTGATTTCATTCTTCCGAATTCGCGAAACCCTGCTCCGCGGACTGAACATGCTTTGTACGAAATACAACCGAACCTAAACCGTCTCGAAGCGACAGAGACGATTGCCACTGCTATATATACCGTTTGTACGTGTGAACGTATACGAGTACGATATACCATATATACTCCGAAAGCAGAAGGAAACGGAGATGCAGGATGTATCGCATACGCGAAACCACTTCCGGTTTTGGCATTTCGAGTTCCGTTGCCTCGAGAGTCTTGCCATCTGCAGCAATAGAGCAGGTTGGTTAGGTAGGTAGATAGAGATGGTGAGGGAGAGAGGAAGGGGTGTGATCAACAATTGCTGGACCAGCCCGTTCCGTGTCCGTCTATTTATCCAGCGGCTTGAGCGCACCAGAGCGAACGTTCGAAAGCATCTCGTTGTCGTTGTCGTCGACGTTGTCACGTGTTATCACTCCCACGAGAGAGACCCGAGAGTTCTCCCTCTCATCTGCCTCTTCCTGCTGGGCGAGGTGTTGCGGTCCAACGATTTTCATCTCGTCCCTTTTCCACCGGTAACCAACGCGGGCTTTTCCGTTCCACCTCCTCGTATGACACAAATTTCATCCATCTTGCCGTACTTCCGTTTCGTTGGTGAAAACCTACTTTCTCCTTTCACGGGCGAACAGAAAACTGGTTCTTTCCGAAAATGTACACGCTTTACTAAAGAGTATTATTAAAAACGTCAAATTTTGTCATACACGCTTATTTTCGTGTATTTAATTCACAGCGAACATTACAACCGTTCCCTTTCTCCGAATTTGCTTTATTCCACTATCCCGCAAATCCTTACTATTTTACTTGATCCGCTCCTCGGAGAGCAACGATATAAGCCGCACGTATAGCATAAGGATTTCATTTCCTCACGAAATATTACTTAGCAAAAAAGAAAAGTGCGACAGACAGACAAAGAGAGGAGAAAGGGAGAGAGAGAAAGAGAAAGAGCGAGGGAAGGATTTTCGAAAATGCTTTTGAGCTTGCACAGCACGGCAAAATCTCAGGATCAACAGATTCAAAAGTGAACCTCCTGTTTCGTTAGCACGGAACACGTAAGCGAATATTCTTCGGTGTTCCAGCTTCATCTTGAAAACAGAATTATATGAGCTACTACGCTCTAAATACATTAAATAAATATATGAAGATAGATATACCTATAGTATGTATGTACAGTATATTCACCAGAGCCACATACAGACCCTGCCGCTCCTCAAATACTAGCCATGTGAGTCCACGATGAAAAATGATTAACTTCCATTTGTATTGATCAAGTCTCTTCAGATGTAACACGATATTATTTATATTGAACAGTCTTTTTTTACCCCAAGGTCAAACAATATTATTACCTAAATACATTACTGAAACGATAGATCGATCTCAGCCGGAAGAAAGAATAAAAGTGAAAGAAAATTGAGACTATGCTAGGCTGCGAAATTTCATCCGCATACAATCCTTCTACATATTTGATATATAAATTATATATAAAATAGATATCCCACCAGGATTTAACAAGAAGACGCACATCCTTTATGCTTGTGATTTTGATTGATCGAGTTACCCTTTACAGTGGAATAAGTATAACATTCTTGAATACTTTCCCGTTTTTTTCATCGTGGCGGCAATGGGATTTATTACACGTCTCGGGGACAAATACGCATCTACACATACCGCTATAACGTTATATACAGAGCGTGGCAAAAGTCCGGCAACGGCCCGATAATTCTAACAATAAGAGGGTAATTCATTTCTGAAAAAGTTTCAGACGAAAGCTGCTTGATGTAGAAGCTGCCATCTTTTGAATCCAAAATCATCCCTCACTCCTCATCCCTTTACAAGGAGTTGAAGGAAACTTTGAAATTTCAAATGGCAACACCCCCACTTTTTTTAACGAATTATGGTAGTACATACAATAACATGCAATTTTTGTATAAAACATTTTTTATCTGGTGTCATCCCGACCCTTTGAACGTCTCTAACAAAAAACCTCATTCTGTCATTTCATGCATTTCCCAATGATTCAACGACTGCCTTGAGGAAAACATCGCAAGAGGCAGAAGTCATTTGCTGTTGACAATAACCCATCCCTTAACTCGTTGCTCTTTGCCCGAGGTGGGGATAATTTTGAAATATAAAAATACTTCCTGAATGGGCATTACCCGATGTGTACCACGAGGAGATTCCAGGTCAGCTTTTACACATCATGTTTGGCCTTGAAAAGGACGATTTGGAAACAACCGTGACGGTGGTTAAAATTTCAAAGACTTCCTCGATCTAGCGCAAGGGGGGACGGAGTGAAGGATGGTTTAGTGTCTAACTAATGTAATTCTCAAGACCAACCAACTTTTATCTCTTGCGACTTTCCTCCTCAAGGCTGACGTTGAGGCATTAGGAAGTACATGAAATGGCACTACGACGTTTTTGTTACAAGAGTTTTAAGGGCCAGGATGACACCGGATAAAAAAATGTGTCGAGCATAAGTTGCATATTTTTTTACACATAATGATAATCTGTGAAAATAGTGGGAATTGCCATTTGAAATGCCAAAGTCATTTGCAACTCCCGCGGGGAGGGGGTTCAAAAGATGGAAAGGTCTAATCCAAGCAGCTTTTATCTGAAACTTTTGTGGGACAAACTGCTCTTTTAGAATAATCGAGCCGTTTTCGGACTTTGCGCCACTCTGTACAGAGTCATGTGGCGTAAGTGTTTGCGCACATGAAATATCTCAGAAACGATTTATAACTAAAGCGCTGCACCTCCCATATTCAGTGTCCCGTACGACGTCCTGCGAAGGGGTCGATTTTTAGTAGCTCCTAACGCGTCGTTTTATTTTAGCAGGTAAGTGAATTTTTTTATTCGTATTGTTATGATATTTTACTATTTTTGGCGTCCAATCTTTTGTAGACTTGTGCCCATTTTGGATGTTTCATGTTTATCATCGAGTACTACGTAGTATTTAGTTTGACAAGTAAAAATTTTTCAATTTTTGAGATGACGCAATCCCGAACTCTTTTGATGAAATCCCGTTTTGATGGGTTGGGGTAAGTGTACGCACATGCAAAATATTGCACACACTTACTGCAATATTTTGTTTCAGGATCGAAAGGTACAATATAAATGCTGTCAATGTTCATTACAATTCAACCTATTGAAGTTTATTCTTGTTTTCAAATTATTTTTTATTAGTAGCTTTAAAACATCTAATAATAATAAATAAGAATTTGCCATGTTCCTATGTCTGGTTATACTCATTTAATAGGTCAAAATCTCGTCATTTTCTGTTGCGCACCCTTACTCTCACTGCTGCGCACACTTACCCCTATATTGGGGTAAGTGTACGCATTTCGGACTATGTTTCTTTTGGTCAATTTTTTAGAATTCGTGCCGTTGAAGAATATTATTTCTATCGTCAAGTTATTGCTTAATAATCACTCTAACCAATTAACGTCGTTTTATTGCATTAAACTTGGAATTTTCGATTTTATGGCATTTCAAAGCGTAAGTGTGCACATTTGCCCTACATGACTACTTCATCTCATTAGTACAAACTTGTATATATATAAAGAAAGATCCGAAAGATCAGATTTCACCCTCATTCCCTCTAATGACGCGGGCAAATATCTCGCGTGACAATAGAACCTCGTCTCTCATAAATTCCCTTCGAAATTTTCATTGCCCGGGAATATGCATTATGCTGTAACGTTCACGATGGGCAAGGGATGAACGAAAGAAGGTGGAGAAGGAGGAAAGTTAATTGGTCCCAGAATAAGCGTGGTGAGAAGATGAGGATGGTGAGGGTTGGGCGGGGTGGGATGGTTAGACGTCGGCTAATCTGGAAATTCTCAACTCCTAGCGGGCGTAGCACTGCCAGGGGTTATTAGAGATATACGCAAGCGATTATGTATGCAAATTCACAGCTGAATTCATGCGTCCGGGGTATTATTATAGCTGAATACGATAGAAATCGTCGTAGGGTGCGGAGCAAGGAGAGAGTGATAAAGTCTTGCATTGCATATATATATATATATATATATATATATTTGTATGTACTGCAATGTTCGTTAGCGTGTGTGCGTAGCAACTATTTAGTATACTGCCTACGTTCGACTTCCGACAGACAAGATGAAGTAGAGCTTAGGAAACAATTCAGTAATATACCCGGGAACGTCGTTACGAAGTGGGCGATGGCTATATTATGAATATATATACTATTCCCGTATCATAAGAAAATGTAATGACGATGAAAATCAAATAATTTGTACATTTTATAGCAAATAACGTAATAGTATTCAAAAAGGAGAAAATCATGGAGGGATCGATGACCTAACGAAAGAAATGTGAACGATTCGATAGTCAGTGGATCGCAAAGGCATAAACAGTATCGTTTTAAGTATAATTCAAGTCGGTTATGATGAAAGTCGGTTAGTTATATATTTTTTAAATCATTTGTTTGCCACTGGCAACTGCCATTCGGGACAAAACGTAAATGAAATGTCATTTTTAATATTCAATACTGCGAATAATGGTGGGTTACCCAAAAATTCTACCATTTGCAATATTCATTTAAAAATCTATCGCTCGTATCTTCTCCCATTATTACTTTACATAACGTAAATGACAGGGTCATTGGAATCGTGATGTTACTACACGCAGTCCTTGAAAGTGACTCTGGGGAAATAGTCGACGATAGTAATAGACGACTGTTTGATCGTCTTCAACGACTGTAAGACGTGTAACCAAAAAATAGTTGACACGTTAGCGCTAGGAGGATAGACGAAACGGAGCATCGAAAAGAGCGAGACGCGCGAAAGTCTCCAAAGTGAATGGTAAAAACGGGGAAGGAAAACTTTTCAGTTTGATGTTACAACACGCACGGGAAAAGTTTGTCTCGTGGTTCATTGTTTTTTACTGGAGACGGTTTACTAGGGTAGAAACGATGGAGCGCAGTTTTTTCAGTCGTCGAAGTGGAGTTATCAAACAGAGAGAGGGCAGGAAAGAATTTGCTCTAGTGCTACATTCTATTCACAAGGAGAGATGATTGATTAAACAACCTTACTTGTAAGTGAAGTTCTGTCCAAATTGTATGTAGTGTATAGTACCACTTACTTCACATCGATGTCGCCACATTCGGCAAATTCAAATAGAATTTTTTACTCCGTATCCGTTGCGACTGTACCCACCATTTTTTCAAAATAGTTTTGTAATATGCCCATATGCACTTTCGTGATACAACTAAAGAATGACGACAATTGGGATAACAATAGGGTAGAACCCTGATCTCTTCGTAAGTGGGTGTTACATACAATCTTGATAAAACTTCACTTACAGGTAAATTGGTTAATGAATTAATTGTATTCCGTATCTCTTCCTCGAGATCAGTATGTAGTTATTCAAAGTATGTTAGGCTTAGAGAGAAATAAATTATAGTTTATAAAGCATTAAGCAGATTAACATAATCAAATATGCAAGAGAAGTTTTTTCAACAAGTACCTAAAGAAATAGCAAAAAAATGGAATGCCCTTCAAAAGATCAAATTTTACGATGTATTAATTATATGAGAATATTGATTGTTGCTGTCCACGTAATACGGAAAATGCGATCTTATGGTTTGTAACGATTTCTCGTTGATAAAACCGTGCAAACTTCTTCGGTCTGGGAGTTAATCGACTAAGCCATTTTCGATCCAGCGGCTTAAATTTTGTGAAGGGATCACCTTATGTGGTTTTTTCCACGAAATATAGAGGCTATTTTTATCATTTTTTAAATCTTTACTTTTGTCTATGTAACTTTCTATCGTTCACGCAGGGGAAATGATTTGTTCACTCTTCCAAAACGACAACGAGAGTAACAGTTAGAGCGTATTAATCCCTGATATCTTAATCCTATTCGGAATCATTATCTTAATAGAATCTCAGTTTATAGTTATATTACTGAAGTCTACTGAAGACAAGGTTAGCATGCGATATTTTTCTCTTTCATTTGCCCCCAGTTTCTGGAGCAATTTGGGACTAGTGATGGATCCCATGTATAGTCATACTTAGGCTTTTGAGGTCTTACAATTAGTTGTATAACTCCTTTAAAAATTCGTTTAATCTTCGGATCTTTAACAATTTCTCATTCACAAATCACCGACATACCTGATTTAGCTGATTGGGAGGTATTAGTATATCCATGAGATATACCCTTCTTGAATTCGCAATGAAGAAGTATGTTTGAGATACACCCTTCAAGAGGGTCCTTGGAGGTCCTTGCAAAACAACCACCATTTGTGAAGACACACATTATATTGTTTTATTGGTGTTTCTTCAAAGATGAAGTTACAGTATCCATGGTTTCTATCGGGCTTTCGTTCGTCTGAATAACTTTGCTGACAAGATTACCGCAACCAGGACAATCTTCACGCACAGTAGATGACTTTGGTTATTTGAAGATATAATAATATTCTAATATTATCTTCAATTTTTGTTTCAAAATACCAAGTATATAAATATGATACCAGAATTTGGCCAAAAGACCATCTGACAAAGGTTTTTAAAACTCAACAATACCAATTTCATACCCGAACGTAGTTTGTTATAGCATAGAACATATCAAATTTTGTTTCTGGAAGTTACGATTTGTCGACAGCATGAATTTTTTGTTATCATTTGAAGAACACTGACAATGAGGAAGAGAGACAACAGGAAAAGCGGAAAATCACTTACGAAATGCTGCTCGCCAGGTACAAATAAAATTAATTTCTTCATCTGTTCGAGAAATGTTTGATTTGTTGAGATTAATGCCGCAAGTTGTTTCACACGAGGTGAAGTAAATTGTGTTACACAAATGAAAAATTGATATTGAGTTTATTTGATAAAATACACGTCACTTTAACAAAATATTTCACAATTGAATGATCGTTGATCGTGGATAATTGTTTGTGATAATTAGAATGTGATTGAGATAAGGTGACACGCGATTGTATTAACCCTTAGACTGCACACTTCGACTGCCGACGTATAAAAGCATATAGGGTCATATTGACCCCTGGCGTTTTTCAAACCGTTATATCTCGGTAAATATGCATTTTTTCAATTTCTTTGTAGGAACATTTTTTATAGTATATGATCCATATTTTATGGGCCGCAAGTTATTTTTGGTCGAAACTACAAATTAAATGCCAAAACATTCGTTTGAAGTGGGGCATCAGTTGAAAAAGGCATGCTTACGCGAACAAAATCGTTATTTTTTTTTGCAAATAAAAAGAATAACAGAAACAGAAGTGAAAAATGATAAAAAATGACGACAGATTGACCATAAAAAAACGTTTATTAAATATATTGTTTAGCTTGTATTACGTGCTGTTCTAATTTACTACAATCAACACATAAATACGCTATGTGCGTGTTGCTCATTGTTCTCATATACTTCGAGCACTGCAGTTTTGTTTTGCGATCATTACGATGGTTGCACAAACCGCATCACACGCGTTTCGGAAATTCCGGTCGTTTGTTCAAATCTTGCACAGACTCTTTTTCCGCATTTAAAATTGTATAATGCGATATCAGATCTCTGATCTCTCTTTAAAGTAAAACATTGACGAATTCTTCAATGGAGTTGCAATTTCTTGCTTCATTTTTCGGTCCCGAAATGTTAGATGTCAACCTCGAAAAGCGATCTAAACAATAAAAATAAAAAATTAATAAAGAATAAGAACGTAACATTTTTGACGTAATAAATTGTACAGAAATGTGGTTAGCTCCACGTTATGAGTTTGTTGCTCATTCAAGATCTTAAATCTAAAATGTATGGTATTGGAGCAAAATAAAATACATCTATTAGCGTTTAATAAGTTAACACACTTACTTTTGATAATTTCACTCAAAATTTCACGAAAAAAAAAAATTCACTTTACAACGCACTTTTGCACAGAGGGGGTCAGAATGACCCTACGTCCTTTCTTGTCGGCTGGTATACTTAAACTGACTTCATTTAGGGAAAGGGCAATAACGTCTGCCTATAAAGTAAGAATGGGGGGGGGGGGGAAATTTGACGTCAAAATTTTGGCGAACACCCTCCCCCCCCTTTGAGATACAATTGACGAAAGTGCGTTGCATAATTGGTCAATAATTAATTATATTAATGAATTATTGAGGGATTGCAGATGCACCCGATGGGAACGAGATGTGTCTTGAACTTAGCTTATGTTAAATCACGTTGTGACGAAAAGGGATTAATCATATGGGAAGACGCACGATGAGCTTTGTTCAAATATCCAGACGTAAGTAACGGTAATTTTTCTCGTGGTCACATTGCCAAATCTACGGAGTTCACGTTCACAGACGAAAAGCGTGTGAGAGGAGATCCTTACACCCTGATTGGGCGGCGCGGTGGCGTGATTTTGTCCGTAAGTGCCCAGTTTGGGCGACAATGATGTGTTGGCGTGCACATGTGATCGACCATCTTGGACGACAAGATTGTGTGAGTGTGTGCATGTAAGGGCGCTCAGTAAGTGCTGCCCTATAAGTGTAGCGGCCAGTCGTTGACGTGGCCTATTCGCAAACATCATCAAATTGTGATTGGCGATGAAAAGTGAATATATTTTAAGAATCCTAAGCGTAAAAGATCATCGGTAACTCCAGGTGAGCCATTGACATCGATGGCAAGGCTAAATCGCTATAGACGGAAGACAATGCGCTATGTTTAATACATACTGCCGACAATAACTGATTGTTTTGAATAAGCTTTACGTAAAAAATAATCAGAATATCAAAAAAAAGGCAACACAAAGTAATATTGCTTCATGATACTGCGCCATCACATACAGGAAAACTGGTAAGGAAATGATTCAGGCGTTCAGTTCGGAAATACACATGCGGCTTACTCACTAGATTTGGTTTGGTCCAATTACCTCTTATTTGCATCGATATAACATAGTTCCATCAAAAGAGCAACGGTTTTTTTGACATGTTATATATAAATTGTCAGACAAATGGAGAAAATGTGTAACCAGCAATGGGCAATACTTTGAACAATATATTTCCCATCATTTTCATATAATAAACATGTATTTCGTATATAAAAATTCCGCTGTCATGTTTACATACTTGATACTCTGGCTCTGATTTTAACATGAACATTTAAATAGGATATTAAGCTTGAGCTGTCTAGAGTGGCACGCGATCATAATTCGTATACTCTGATTTCTTAAAAAATTCGCAGGATGATCAAAAAGGGGGAGGGGCGAGGGGGAGCGGAAAAGAAAAAGGGGTTCAAAGCCCTTCAGTGAAACTATCTACGTTCAACGTCCTTCGTTTTTTTTTCCAAAAAAAGTATAAATCGCATGTTGCATTTGTTTGAAGTGCGAATAAATCAATAACTCGTGTTCCCAATTTTGTCACAATGTCATTGAACGCTACTTCCAATAAGGAGTATTAGGTTTCAGATTTAAAACGACGGGACTCGAAATCTGCTCCGATTTTATCTTCGGGACAATCATAAAAAACGAAGACCCATAGATTTCTCATCAAACACTACTGCCAAATCTTTTGAGTTATATCATTTAATCTCATGAAACTCATATCTTCCACTTTATTGACATATGTGATTGATGTAGTTATATCTACCGTCAACTAACCAGAAGCAATTTGCATTGGTCTGTTTTTGGTACCGTGAAAATATTTAAGATAGATTGCCCTTAGATTGGTTAAATTTCCACAATTACGTATTTTTGAATAAGTTGGCTAATTGAGTCGAAGTCAGACTCTTTCTCTTATAGCCGGTATATTTGATACCCCCTGACCCAGCTCGAGGTCATCTTATTAGAAATAATTTTTGACCAATTACCAATCGCCGGCACGTTGACTTTTGCTCCCCATTGAATTTCTGGTTCAATGATTTTTGACCGTTTGACGTCGCGCGGGGTTTCGTCTTAAGGTAGGTATCTGCCCACTACACCGAATCATACCATGACAGTGCTATGACAGAGCTTCCGTTACCTTACGCAAAACAAAAATCGCAAAATGGCGGCTCTTTAAAAAAGGACATTTTTTGCCGTTGTTTTTTACGACTGTTAATTTTTTTACAATAATTAGCAAGAAAATTTTGCGATAAATCTGGTAAGAGCGATAGAGAAGTATATAGAGAAGGTCCACAAAAACGTTCAGGTAAATCGGTTTGCTACAACTTGAGATACGTCAGGTGCCTCGAAAAAAGTAGTTTCGTGTAAAACGCGTTTAAAGATTCGACTACAGTTTCAAGCAGTGTATGTCATATAATGGTATATATACTTACAGTTCGTTAATGCCCTATTCATCGCGTTTGAGAACGAACGTGTGACGTTCAGGACCGATCGTGATCCCCTGGAATTATAGCTGTACCTCCGTTAATATTTGGAATTTTCAAATTTCCTTTGGACGGTATATTCTTGCAATACTAAACATTGACAATATGTAAAAAATCGATTTTTTTCAAAGTTTTAGGCTAGAAGGCTTAAACCGTCATATATATATATGAGACATTTCGCATGAAGTCATCCAGCCTAAACATGAAAGTCTTCTAATTGTCTTGAAATTTTTATGATTGATAGTCCTATTAATACTGAAGCCTCAGTAAAAATTTGAAGACTCTAGCTAAAGGGGTTGCCAAGCAATAGGGGTTCAAATTTCTACCACGTTGGCCGTCGTGACTACATTCCGAATTATTTTAAAAGCATTTTTTGCGTACTTTAAGAATATGCTATTTATATTTACCAAAATTAATAAGTTCATAAAAAATTCTTAAAGATTATGTTAAAAACGACATTTTCTCAAAGATCGAACCCTTCGATTTTTATGAAAAAAATTTATATAACAGTAGGTTTCTTTCTGAATAAAAAAGTGTAGAACGACCAAGATGGGGCAGGCTATAGTTTTCGAGATACAATGCGATTTAACAGTAGCCGCTGCTTCGCACCGCGTCACGCCGTAAAGTTACTGGGTACGCTCGAGCTGAAGTTTGAACGTAGCAGCCGCTCACTGATAAATCGTGCTGTATTTGGAAAACTATGGCCCAGCCCATCTTGATTGTCCTATACTTTTTTATTCAGAAAGAATCCTACTATTGTATAAATTATTTTTATGAAAATCGAAGGGGTCGATCTTCGAGAAAAAGTCGTTTTTAACACTAAACGTACAAATTTTTAATGAACTTATTAATTTTGTTAAAAATAAATAATATATTCTTAAAGTACACAGAAAATCCTTTCAAAATCAATCCTGACTTTTTAAAATTGGTGTATTTCATGGCTGCGTTCACCGTGCGGCGCTGCGCGGAGCGGTCGCTCGATGATAAATCGTTCCGTATCTCAGAAACTAAGGCTCGGCCCATCTTGGTCGTTTTGTACTTTTTTGTTCAGAAAGAACCCTACTATTTTTAATTTTTTTTTATAAAAATCGAAGGTGTCGATCTTTGGGAAAAAGTCGTTTATAACATAAACCTTAAGAATTTTTTATGAACTTATTAATTCTGTTAAAAATCAATAATATATTCTTAAAATACGCAAAAAATACTTTTGAAATGACTCCTGATTTTTTTAAATCAGTGTATTTATCGGGAAGACAAATACTTCGGAATGTAGTCACGACGGCCAACATGGTAGAAATTTGAACCCTATTGCTAGGCAACCCCTTAAGCTAGAGTCTTTAAATTTTTACTGAGGCTTTACTATCAGTAGGACTATCGATCATAACAACTTCAGAACGATTAAAAAACTTTTATGTTTTAGGATGGATGACTTCATGCGAAATGCCTCACATATATATATTCAACTTCATAAAAAGTCATTACGATTCCATATAACATAACCATAACAAGACAGCAATATAGGATATGTTGCAACAGTTGTGCCGATATGGCGTAAAGTTTGTTGCGAGAAAACATGGCATTCGCTATCGTAACGTGTTGTGGGGGTTCTTCGGATCATAGGTCATTCAGCGCATAAATCCCCAACTGTTCCGTGGGCTAAATGCGCCTGTTGTGTGGTGTGGCTCCACATTATTAAAACCGTCTTAACCACCAGGCTTATTTTGAAAGCCTGAGAGTCAGAAATTTTCGACGATAGACTCGCATTTATTGCCTGTAACAGTTACAAGTTTCTCATCGTCTTCTTATAATAAATAAGGCACGATTATTTCTTCTGAACTCATTCCATATCACACCATACGTTCAAGGGGTTCACTTTTCTAAACTGCTTTAGGATTTCACAAACCTTAAATTCTGCAGCTTCTGCTCAGAATATCGAAGGTGATATGTTCATTGAGTTAAAATTATTTATTCTTGATTGCAATATTGTAATTTCTCAATTTGTAACAAAAGATCTTAATCCTGCAATTTTCGTAATTTTTGGCACATCTTTGGCAAAATATTATTCGCTGACAATATGAATTATTTTCTAGTAAATTAATATTTCCCCACTGACAATGAGAACTCACAGGCGAGTCACTATCGAAGTCGAAGCAAGAAGGCTTTCGAAATACCTACTATAGACAGATCACACGAGCTTCCTTTGCATATCGCGAATTGTATATTTACCGTATGTGTTTCTGCAAGCCGCACCTACTTTGCTCGCAGGTTTCTAGTTGCGAATCGCTAAACGTGTAAATTGCATCTGTATCTAAAGATCAAGCCGCTAGCTATATGTGCTGTTACGCTCTTCTGTGGTTGTTCATTGTCGATCTCGTGACTCTTCGGATCAACTATGTCTCTTTCTCTCTCCCTCTCTTAACTACGATTCTGCCGTACTTGTTTTGGGCTAGATAACGTCGTTCTTGCTTTGCAGTTGTAGGAAGACCGGGTTTGCAATAACACATTAGATTCTTCCAGAAGTAATAAGGGCGGTAACTATGATGTCATTCATCCCCGCCTGGAAGTTAAAGGTTTTTGATTAAGAAAAATTTATTCTTCAATGAATGAATTTATTGAATTCGGTTATCAATGTTTCCGAAACTTACTTGATGACTATGGTTGGATACCTTAATCCTGATTTTGCTCAGTTCCGTTGAACCTAATTAACGATGTATGCTTGCAGCTCACCTTCTCGCTACCTCGTCATCGCGCCATCCGAGGTGGTTATTTGTCCGTTGCGTTATTAGTCACCGAATTTAGCCGGGTTCTAACTACACGCTATTCCGCACTGTACTGTAGTCTCACCATGAGCAATTCTGCAACAATACCGTACTGGTATGTAGCAATTTAGGCATCGTGTTTATACCATTGTCCATAAGGGAGGGTTTCCTCCGCAAGCACTACATATTACACCAGGGAAGAAGCATCTTGCACAAACGAGCAAGTATTTCCTCTCCCGTACATGTCGCACACAAAGATGCAGAGTCCGCTGCGAGACAGGAGCAATTGCAACATAAGGTTACCACGTGGAATAAACCTTTCGGTTGAAGCCCTTCGACTCGGTGGATGCAACTACCATCGAGTCTCACACTTGCGACGTTTTCGCCAGCAATCCGACTCACTGTGTATCCCATAACTCCAAGCTTCATGTGTATCCATCCCATTGTATCCTTCGCTCATAGCTCGTAATGCACATAACTAAGTATGCCGTGAGATCCGGCTTCAGGCATTATATCATTTGGAATAGAATTGTGATGGAGAGAGGACGAAGCCCCAAAACCACACGAAATATGTGCATCCTGCTAGATTACCGTATACCTTAAGCGGAATCGCCCTTTCTTCGCCCTTACGCTTACACCCCCGCACATGGACACGTTTGCTAGAATGTTCTCCCGGAATTATACATGTCTCTATACCCCTTTTCCTTTCCTCCCAGTTTCCGAATTACCTTAGCGACCTCTTCTCCCAACACCCGTAATTGCCGAGATTAATTATGTGCGAGATGAAATTCCTACGCATTCGAGTATGACGATTCCAGGCGTCGAAATCTTCGTCGCCTCATATCTGACGACGATATTGTCGAGCATGGAAGAGAGACGACAAATCTCTCCTGTGTATGAACAAGAAATGCACGCATGGTTTCCCAGTGGTACGCTTTAATTAAATTAGCCTGGAGCTCTTACGACCTCTAACGTTTTTCACCCCATGGATTGCTACGATTTAAATATAAAGATAATGAACGCGATAAATTTTCAATAATTTTCAACTAAATTATTAGTATGAATAGTTCAACTAAATTATTGAAATTACTTTTTTCAAAAGAATCTACTTTGAAATAGTCAACTAAATTGTTAGTTTTCTTCTTACTTCAATTCAAATTTAGAGGTCGATTACTCGCAGTAAAGCGACGAGAACAAGAAATTCGAATAAGTATTGTTGAGACACAAAATGTAGAAACCATGATTTCCTCGGCGAAGAAAAGTTGCAACAGCAGTTGAAAGCAGGAGGTGCATGAGAAAATAACGATTTTCCCGTGGAAGTTGTTGAAAGTGAATGGCGTTATGAATCGCAGCCGCACCGGGCTTCTACCTAACTCATAATGCTTCGGCTGTGAGGCTCGCCGACTATCGATGGTAATCGTAACTTTTCCAGATGAAAAAACTTCTGTCCCTCGCATCACCCCCTCTCAGACGATGTGTGTATGTGTGTGCGCGCGAGAGGGCGGGAGGGAGGGAGGGAAGGAGAAAGAGAGAGAGAGAGAGAGACAGACAGACAGACAGACAGACAGACAGACCGCGGCGAACTATCCGGTGTAGAGTTCCACTCATTTCACCGCTCTGTGCCACATTAGTTGGTCACAGGGGTTGAAAGTTTCTCAGCAACTCTCCTCTTAATACGCGTTTTCTTCCTGTCATCCCATCTCATCCCTCTTCCAACATTCGCCATCTTCTCTTTCCAAGCAGTTCCGACGACTGTGGACGGCTCGAGAAATAAGTTCGAGTTCTACAAGCATGTTTTTCACGTCTGTCTATTCTCAATCTACGTTCTCCGTCACTCAGGCGATTTCGCATTTTATCTCGTTTTTTCATCTCTCCGGTTGCAAAGGTCTGGTTCTCTACAGGCCTTGTAATTTAAACATGTGCCGATACTTTCTACTGCGCTCGAAAGCGTTGCCAACGGTGACGACGATATTGTAATGTAAAGCCGTATTACCGACAATCCGCAACAAACTTAAAAAACAAGTTCATCGCATCTACGCGCCATATTTCCAGTTACAGTTTTCAGTACACAGTACTGGCATCGTGCCATAGGTGTTTCCGCTCCCTCACCATTCCTCCTTCTTCTCTTTCGCATCAAATCACCCCCGTAAGCGTTCAGTTCGCACGATGAAACTGACCCATTTGGAACATTCTTCGCTGGAGTTGATGAAAATCGTAGTAAAAGGTGGCCAGTTTCATTCTCCTTGATGTGGGCGGTGCAACCCGCATTTACTCTCATTGCTGGTAGAGGGTAGAAATACTCGGTGATGCTGGAGGGATTTCCTCTTGGTTGGCCCATTTGGAAATAACAACCGGGCTCGCGGAGACTAGCCAGCACTTCGTTTAAAGGGGGTGCACATGCTGTAGAATCCGGTACGCCAGGATCCAATGCCTTTGGACTCTTTTCCCTCGGTTGGGTCCTCCTACCCCATCGGACTATGAAATATCCACGGGATGCTTGCGTCCTCTCTTGTCCGAATGACCGTCCCACACGCGGGCCTTTGTTCCATCTTTTTTTCTATTTTCTTCTATTCTTGTGTACACCAGTTTTCATACTTTTGAAGCTTTTGATGCGGAAAATATCGTCCTGCGCAATCTCACAATTGCCACGCTGACATTAATCGCATGTAGGCTTATGTACTGTGGTAGTAAAATTATACCCTTAGAAAATTTTCTTTACATACGTCACATTTTGAAATGATTTATCGTTCAGATAAAAATAGGAAAACAATGATAGTCTGTTATTACGATACAAGGAAATAATGATCTATTTTAGTGATGAATTTAAAATTCTATTTGTGTTTATTAGGCAATATTCATTGAGTATGAAAATAAATATTTAACTTTTTTCGATCTCCAATTGCGCGTTGTATTCCTTTTCAGTATTTTTAACCATCTTGGGCCTGCGATTTTTCTCCTCACGTAGCAATAAGTGTGCGAAACTGACCTCTGAAGTCCTAGGATGACAAGTTTCTATCTAAATTACTAGAAAAACATTGGTTAACATGTTTATTAAGAGTCCTTTGTCGGCATGTAATCGCTTTTTTCTGAATAAGCCTGTTTCCTAAACTGTTCACAACTCAACCCTAAGAAGCTTTGATGAATTATCCAGGGTATGAAAAATCATATGGACGATCTAGAGGGTATGCCAAAAGTTGATATATGTGATCGAGGATCCTGGGCAGCAATGAATAGATATGCGGCCCATCTAATCCATCTGATATGATTTTCTAAAATTCGCTTCAGTAAATAAGAACATAATGTTTTTGTGAATTATTATATAGTTTAAGAAAAATTACTAGCAGATTTCAGGATATATCTCAGACTAGTTAAACTGAATGCAGACGAACCAACAACACTTTTGTATCATCTACTCGATATTTGGAGCTTTTTCAGAACAGTTTTAAACTAATAAAATAAACCTTTAGCTTATACTTTTACTGTCAAAATTATTTGAATACGACCTTTTCCTTTTACGAATTGCTCTCGAGATTATGTTAAGAGAGATCATTTTCTTATGTTTTTTGTTAACAAATCCCTAAAGAGGAACTTTCTTATTTCCTCGGATTGTTTCTATTTTCGTCCATGGCACTACATCCTTCGAATATCTCAGTTTAGGATTCCTCGTGATATGAGACGAAACCCGGATGATCCCTATTTTACGGGGCATATAACGACGAACATACCTCTGGGATGTTTTTCAATATGTACACTCCTTATTTACTGGAACCCATGTGTACAAATATTCCATTTGCATTTTTCTAGATATTTGTGATCCCCTTACCTAAACAAAACATCTTGTTCGAGCCTTATTTATTTCCTATATGTTTAGAGGATGATCATTTTCCTACTTCTAATACGCTCACTCCCATCCGTCAAACTTGGGCTTAAATATGATCAGAACAGCAGTTCCTTAGTACTTCCGAAAAATGACAACATCGCGTCAGTTACGATTTCTTTTTACAATTCTATGTCAATTCTATGACCAGTCGTAACTCTATCGAATGTTATTTGGAAGAGTCAGTTGTGATTCAATTTAAGCTATTCTAAAGTTAGATGGTTATCCAATAATTGTCAATTAGACAACGAATCGCCATCCAACGATTATCAGAAAGTTCAAGATCCAGCCGTTTCCATTATCTGGCAATGGGACTGTTCACGTAGGTCCACGAGTCCCTTTCTTCTTATGCCGAGCTATAGCGCAAAGCGTAGCCAAATAAAAAGGATTAGCTGAAAAGACATACCGCGTTTTCTCTGAATGTTACATTTTACCATGTGTTGAATTCGCAAAATGTTCCGCCTAAAAAAGTCGAATTAATATGTCACCCTGTACGAAGATTACATAAATTCAATAAATAATACGCTAAACAAACTGTTTTTCTTATTTCACGATTGAATTCTGAGGCGTTATAAAGTATTACAACGTTACGGTGGGATGAAAATAGCCCGCGAGGGAAAAGCAAAAAGGCGGAAGACGTAGAACCACATTGGGTACGGGGAGATTCTTGATCCACTGGCCACCAAGATTTAGTTTTGGTACTGAAGTGGAGGAGCGCGGAAGTTCACATCGGGGACAAAAGAGATGAGAATAGTGAAAGTTGGAGGAGTGAAGAGAAGAAAGAAAATAGAAGAAGAAACAGCTTTTAGTACACACATACGTGATCTCGTGAGCTGTCCTCGAGACCCTCGGTCAACGATTCACCTTCCGCACCATTTCATCCGGGCGCACCGGCCGATTTCTCACTTCGTCAAATATATATTCGTCCCTGTAGATTCATGGTCCGGCTGACCCCATCTCTTCTCCATTTATATCGTTTTCTTTCCTCCACTTTCATTTGTGCGACCGAACCATCACTGACAGTTTTTCCTACAGCCAAAATCCCACAAAGGCCATCAATATTTTCAGCCTCTTTTCTCTTTTCCTCTCTTCTTATACGTCTGGCTTCTTTGCACTTTGGTATTCTCCTTCAAGCGTCAATCGACGACTGACATTTTGAACAAACAAAACTCCCGAAACTTCGTATCTAGCGTGATTTTCTGGTCTAATGCAATATATAGAGGCATGCCTAAAATCTCTCCTCGCACTTAGCAGTTTCGTAAGACGTGCAGAACAGCTAGTGTGACCTCAGTCTGCAACCTATTTCTCCACCCCGTCTCAATAATACAGATCCATCTCCGTTTTCGTCCCTGGGAATATTCGGAAGCGATGGTTCCTCTACTCAAAAAAAGCCGATCCAGATTTCCTCGACTTCTTAACTAATCGTCTAGTGTCTCGCTTTTCATCTCTATTAATTAATTATTCCGCGAATGAATTTTTATACGTTACGTTTCACGGGATATTATGTACGGCGGAAGTTTTCCGACTCACTGCAACTACAACTCTTCGGAAATATGCAGACGATTTACCCGCAACTTATTTTGTGCTTAAAAAATTATATATTTACTCGATTAATGATTGCGGAATCATGGAAGCACTTTGTCAGATGTGCCGAGACACATGCTTCCCATGAATATTCGTTATTTACGAATATTATCAAATAATCGATAACAAAGAAATATAATTAAGATAAGAATTATATCACGCTCTTCAAAATTCGATAATGTTTCTTTTTGTTCTCGAGACGCAGTTAAGGTATTGTTTACTTATTTACTTTCGTAAGCATAGCTGACATTTTATCGACGCTGTATTTCCCATGTAACTAATTCAGTGATATTCGGATTTAGATATTCGATCAACTCAGAATCTCGGTTAACCGGGTAGTATTTCAGATACTCGGATAAGTCGCCATCCCAGAAAGTACAGGATATACATATATTCACTTTTTAAAAGGGCACGTTGCATATTCTGACACAGAGAAAAGAAATTCATTCTACCAAGTAAATCCTCAAAGCACGAACTAATAACAATTTCTTCACTTTGTAGCCCGCAAATAAGTTTTCTTGTTATTATTCAATAATACAACGGTTTCTATGTAAAACGTTTTTGTTTAATTCTGATATCCAAATTCCGAGGAAATCCTATTAAATGCTACGTTTCACAAAAATGAAACATCAAACGGCCCAAATAATTCTTTTTATCTTACATTTATCACTCTATATAAGTAAGAGCAGTTTTATTGCTCAGTATATATAGGTTTGTGATTTCTATGGGACGCCCAACATATGCATTGTCCCATTAATTTATGACACCTGGTATATTCTGTATTCCATTTAAATCGGACCAACGGTATATTACATATCTCATTCAAATGAGGGGACACACTGTACATATCCAAATTCTGTACATGGCAACGGCGGCGGGTTGAGTTTATTATATGTGGCATGTACAGAGGGGTATAAGAATAGAATACATAAAACGAAGCTCGAGCATACTCCGTATACACTATATATTTTCGTAGTACACATTGCATTGGGCAATACCGTCCAAACGTGAGCATATCCTCTTCCACGGAATTCTCGTCGATGTCATTTACATATCACGGCACTCCAAACAGTTTACCCGCTTGCTTTAGCTGTCCGTTTCTCCCGGGATCACGTAGTACCGACTACCTTTCTCTTTTTCTCTCTCTAGCTTTTCGAATATTTTCTCCCCAATGGTGCAAAATAAACCCTCGGCGTATCTTGCATCTCTATAGATATTCATCTACATAAGTGTGTATAAGAATATCGCACTGGTACTTACTCCCGCATATCCGTGTTTTTGCACGGCTTATATGTGTACACCAAACTCTGTTATGGAGCCCTCACCACCTTCTTTAAGTACAAGAGCACGAACACCTTTACCGAGAGCACAGAGGCATCTAGAAGCGAGCCCTCTTTCTCCCTCTCGCTCTCTCTTTCTCTCTCTCAGGTTTTCGTTTAATAGCACATACCCTGGCATTTAACCTTTGTGGCACAGATCAAACGCCGAAGAGGTAGCTCTCGCTAATTAAATTTCACGGTGTAGCATACCGCGTACATATCTAAAACTATAAAAGCAACGCACATCGATATACTATTAAAAATCCATTAAAAGACTTGAATTAATTTACAGTTTACAATTAATCCGCACGATGCAAGCGTTTATAAAATAACTCTAAAAGTACAATATAGTTATAAGAATATTACTGTTTGTTTATTCCGTAGGATTTAAGTCGTTACATACGATTTACATTATTTTTACCACGGTATACAATATTTATGTATATCTTTATCAAAGTTTTTTATTAATTAGAAATGTTCCTGGGAAATTAAGCGATGCAACATTTAACCTGGTCTATATATATATATATATATATATATATATATATATATATATATATATATATTGAAACGGCAGAATGTTTCAATAAATTTATTTGAGTGCGATGGCTCGACGGTTATATAG
>JAPYZT010000958.1:0-25329 GCA_030522965.1 Tryphoninae sp. A BG-2022a
TATAAACAACCGTCGTTCTCGCTTTCATAATTTTTCTAAATTCAATAGATTTCGGGCTAAAAGATTCTCCAGTGATTGAAAAGCGACGCATTTACAGTTTTATTGCTGTGATGGTTTTTCGATAAAATTGATTCCTTTAATCTTTTATGAATCAATGCGCTTTTTTAAATACTGAAAAAATGATAGGACTGTATCAACCGATAGATAGGAAATCATTGAACGGATGAAGAGAAAGATGGGCTACAAACAATTGCTGTTTGTTTTATGGGTTGCGTTATAATTTTAATAGGCAGTTTCGATAGGAATGTTTTACTGCTAAAAAATCCGTCGCATTTCTATTCAAGTATCGAAGGTTTGAATTATCGAATGAAGCCCATTAGAGAGTTTATGAGTTTCGTCCGACTGTTACCTAGCTATGTACGAACCCGCCACTTCGAATTCATGTAAGGCGGTAAAGTATTAGTTGTATCGCTGGTATAGTAAGATTGCGTGTGTAGAGGAAAGTGCATATGTAGTGAAAAAGAGTTGGTCACTCATGAAGTATTTCCAAGGATTCCTCTTCGAGGGGTCCAGACCTTTTTGTCATGCTAAGCGCGTATTCCATTTATTTCTACGATGTAGGAGTTAATTTTATTGCAAACACTACGAAAGAAAGATATATGCCTGCCTCGCAGCATAGCCAAATATACACGCGTCTGCACAAAACATTTCTCACATTGGTAGGTACATTCTGGCTGAGAAGATGCCACGAATAAACGAACGTGCCCGAATGCAGACTGGTAGTTTTCTGTCTCTTCTCGGTTGCAACTTCTCAGTTTATTGTCACATTTTTTAAAACGAGAGACGAAATCAAAGAGATTAATTTTTGAGTTATATCCCCCTTTGAACATTCCCACGTTTACACGCGTGCTTAAAATAACTCGAAAATAAAAAATAAATGTTTCTCAAGGAAAGATATACAAATAGATTAATTATAATCTGTATTTATGATGATAAAATTGTATTTATGTTTGTATATTATTTTAATTAGTTTCGCTAATATCAATTTTTTATAATTATTTTTTTCGTTGTAAGAATTCGAGTTTATGTTACTTTTATGTAAAAAGTTGTGAGTGCGATAGTGTGTTTTTGTATGAAAATTTGAATCAGCCTGTTTGTTGTTTCATGAGCATCTCGTTGACCGTTGCAGAAACGAGGTTTTCAACGATATTTCTAGTCTCGCGAGTTGGAAGATCTTGTTGTTCGTGTATTAAGTTCCACACGGCACAGGGAAAATTGAGTGGGTTGCACAACTCTGGCAATTGGCGCCACTCGCGTATTGTCAACAAAATTCCGAAATAGTGAATTCAGTCGCCAAGTGTGCCTCGAGAGCACAAAAAGATCAGAGACAATGGTAAATTTAACAAGAATGCATTGTCTCTTCACTGCACTTGCTGCGTTGCGTGCGAGTGAATAAAGGGAAAATTTAACGATTCTCTCGACGTATTCATAGATAATGTAGGAGGCATGGGAACTACCCCTGATGAGCTGGTTAATTTTAATAATGCAACGTTTAAAGGCCTCTTGAGAATAAAACTCCCGTGTGAGAGATTTTGTACCAACTTTATAATGTATTATGTAAAATATATTGATCGACGAATTACTCAAGAGCTAGTCCTTCACAGGATGCAGAAATATCTGAAAACTATATTTCTGCTCTAAAGGAAAGAAGCTTTTCATTGATTTTTTGATGAATATATTCAATACAATTTTATTGAAAATATGCTTTCTAAAATGCGTTTCTACCAGTGTACATATTCTTTGAGAGCTTACTAGGATTAAGCATTGGAATGTAATCGATTACTTATCTTTCTTACAATATCAAATGTAAATAAAAATAAATGTCATAAATAATTCAGAATGTTGTCTGAATTTGATTATGGCTAAAATTCCAGTGTAAAGAATGTTGTTTACACATAGTTGAAGAATATGTTTTGAAAGAAGTGATGGTATCTGTCTCATACCGGTAAAGTCGGTATTTCTATTACCACCAGGCCAAAAAGAAGAGAACGCTATGTTCAAGACACGAGAACAGCTCTGATACAGGTCGTCGCAGCAAACTTATCAGCTCTCGCGCCAAGTACGAAAAACGATGATGACATTGTGAATAAACTTTTGCTTTATTTTTGCTGCGTTGGTAGATGAAAAAGTTCCTATGAGAAACCAAAGATTCACCGAATATTTCAGACACATGTCAGATTCGAGCTTCTCGTAAAAACGATGATGTATGCAAATTATGTTAATATTTGTATGTGACCTTGACTCCTTGAATTAACGCCCTTTTCTTCATTTTTCAATCCACACTTGTGTACGAATATATTTCACAGCGAATCTTTCATTTCGGTATTTTATTTCTTCTTTATTCTTCGCTATGACTACCTGAAATATCACGAGAAAACAAATCATGATTATGGTTGAGAAGCTTAGCCATATTTACTTAAAGTTTTAGGATCGCTACTAATCTTGAGGAGCTTACCTGGACCGTCTGAAGATTTTCTAGTCAGTTATTATTTCTTATCGCTGAATCTCAAATACGGGAAGAACTGATATTTTTACATCAAACAACCATAGGAATTAAAAAAAATTTCACTTTTCATTCCTCTCTGGAAACGTCAACTGGCGCTACTTTGCCAATATGGCCGCCATTCACTCGCTTGAGTAGCGAGTGGTATGGCAAAAAGAAAGTACTACGTGTTTCAAATATCGCATACTTCAACCCGAACACAAAAGATGTGTAGTTACTCAGGACGATAAACAGATGTAATAAGTTGCGATATGACGTTCCGTGATGGGAATATAAATTGAAAAAAGTTAATCATTAAATTTGTGTTATTACTAATGCAACTCGTTTTAACAAATAACTGTGCGACGCGTATGTATTTGTTTTCGTACTTACGGGTCAAACTGTGGTTCGCTTCATTTGTCAACGGCCATCGTATTCAAACTTTTCACTTCTCGACAGTACAAGCTCCAACAATTCTCGTGGAGGAGTTACGGTTAATGCCCCGCTGATTAAATTTATAATGGCAGGTAATCAAGTCCCCGGAATGACGTTTGCCATTGAAATATTGAAGAATTATCATCTGAGTTACTGTTGGAATTGTAATATATGAATATTTTTTTATTATTTTTGAGTGATACGATAGATTTTTCTGAATTATTATCGAGGTTAGTTTGGAGATTGATCTTCCTATATAAATAAAATGTCCTCGTTAAACTGGAACTTTTTTGCAATACTTGTCTGTTGGTTTTACGTGTAAGAAGCTCAAACGATAACAAGATATACGTTGCGATTTTTTTCTGTAAAGGATCCCAGCAGAACGACACGGGGTTATGGTTGTACGATGGCGCTCTGTGTGTTTTCGGAAATCTTTTTTCTACGTACATTTTTATAGAAATTATCTCGTTTTATGTTGCCGACTGATGTTTGGTTATTCCCTTGAACGGTAAGTTCTATGCGGTTTCTACGTGCACTATGACGCATTCATGGCGCACGAAGCGGTGGGCTTGGTCTCTCCCGCGCTTATCTCCCTCCGTTGTTATACCTATACGCTACCCGCTGCCAATGTTCTTTCACAGCATTCGTTCTTTGCACGTTCATCATTTCTCATCTGTCAAAGGAGCATGTGCTATAGTGTTGAACAATGGATAATCGTGACCGACTGACAATTGACCGTTGTTGCGACGAAATTGTACCCGGAATAAACATGACTAGGTTGTGGCCCGAACTGATAAAATCTGGAGTTTTTAATCCCGATGACGTAAACACGCCTGTGTGGGAGGTAAGTGGATTTTTCACTGGACTATTTATTTTTCTTCCCTTCAATGTACTGAACATGGTCACGAAAGTGCTTTCATAACTGTAAACGATTTCAGAAAAATTTGGATCACCGAACAACCGTGCACGATATATTAATGACAATCAAGACTCGAGGACCTTATGCCTTCGACAATTTAATTTCTAGCTTACGGAAGACAGGTCACCAAGATGAAGCTGATATTCTGCAGGGGCGGATGAAGTCCGCTGCGAAAAGTAATCAAAATAACAACAATGAGTTAACCAGCGACACAGAAACAGAGGATGGGTCGATGTAAGTTGACACATCCTTATGTTCTATATAATTTCCAAATAGTGTTGGAAGAACGAGTTTTGTTTATATGCAAAATGTTATATTTTCAGAAACGACAATTTTCATGAAAGTCTTCAGAAATCTAACCTGCCACTCCAGATCAAACTTAGAAAAGCAACAGAGTTTCTTGATGGACCAAAGTATAATACTATAGCCAACTATAGGATGAGAAGCAAGCCGCGTGGTTATGTTTTGATAATCACTATAATATCGTACTCTGGTGAGGACAAGAGAACAGCCGCTGAGCTCGATGAGTTAAACTTGAGAAAATTGTTTGAAGAAATGGGCTTTGAAGTTACATCTGTAAGGAATCTTACAGGAGCGGTAAAGATACATCTATTATCAAACGGGCAATTAACATTAGTTATCGCCATGATATGGAATTTCCATACAATTAATATTTACTTGTCGGTGATAAAGCAAATGACAATTCTATTTTTAGCAAATCAAGAATACAATCCAGGAGTTTTCTCATAAAGATTTTCGGCACATTGATTCGTGCTTTGTTATAATATCGGCCCATGGGGCTGAGACCAAACAGTACGATTATCCCGGGACGGAAATTCATGGAACTGATTACAAAATGCAAGGCGCCACGAAAGTATTGTGTACGGATATTATAGATGCTTTTTGTATCAAACAGCTTGACCGTATACCCAAAGTATTTATATTTCAAAGTTGCAGGTTGGTTACTAAAATCATGAAAGTTGATATTGTATTCATAAAAATGTTGATAATAAAGCGTCGAAAACCGATAAATTGTCCATTGTAATGATACAATAAATTTTATCTCTTAGGGGACGCCGCGAACAATTCGCCATGGAAACTGCGCGGGATGCGAAGGATGGTTCGCAACCTATAGCTTCGCGCAAGTATTCTGATATATTGGTCGTCCATTCCACGTTACCTGGTCACTATGCATATCGTGATACCGTCAATGGCAGTTGGTACATACAGACCCTCTGTGAGGTTTTTATGAATCATGCGTGGAGACTCCATTTGACCGAAATGTTACAATTGGTAATAAATTTTTTCTACGAGTTTTATGCATTACACTAGAAATCGTGTTAACAATGTTTTTTCATTTTTTTTAGGTTGATAGCCGAATGGAAAAGTATCGCACATATGCCGGTGCGACTCAAACATCGACAGTCAAATCGATGGGATTCAACAGGAATATGTATATTAATCCCGGCCTCTTCGAAGATTCCTAGAACGGGTTTTTTGTTTAAATGATTTTTTATTTCTTTGTGACTTCTACGATTTCCACGTCCTGGTTGCTCAAGCTTAAACTTTTAACGTAATTCACTCGGCAAATATATTATTTAACATTACGTCGAGTCAATGGTGCGCTAGAATGGTGCCAAAGTTATGCAATTATATCGAATGTATTATTTTTAATGATAAAACCCATTTTTACATCATTGTGAAATCGTGTTGTTTTTTGTCATTTATTCTACGAGGTAGTTCGTACCCCTGGATTCGTATTTTCGATTGGGAAAAGTTTCTTTTAGGAATTTATTCGAGCCAATAGAATACAGAGATTTATATGTTTTGTCTTTGTTAGTGGTTAAACTCCCGTAACGAATTATCGATTTTTTATCGGTTATTTAGCGATTCCTAGGAATTTTTATTCGACGTGTGGTAGTAAATAATACCGAGCACCGTTGACAAAGAATTATGTTCCTTTTGCGCGCACATGATCCAAGCGAAGTACATTCGGAATACAGAGGAATAAATTAATAATTGTACAGAGATGAGTGATGAGATCCCTATGGTAATAATAGCTCGTCGACAATTTTCGGTATTCCTTTTACTGATAGAAACCTTAAACAAGCGGACAAAAAAGTATGATGATTTCGTGGCAGTTGCGATTTACCGTTTTCTTTTTTAAGACTTTCGAATCTGATCTGAATCTCTGCATTCTTATCTAAGTTTTTATTTTCAATCTTCGTGTATAATGGGCCGTCATGTATCGTGATACCGGCAAAATACAAATGTTAGTGCTCAGTACAACGATTGGGCGTTTGAGGAACGCGGTTTCTTGATCTTTTCCAAGTTCTTCAATACAAGATCATGGAGCGCGCAATAGCGATTTCGTACTTCACTCATGATGAGCCAAAGACTGGCAAACTCTTTCTCGTCGAGCTCCTGCACTGCTCGTCGGTAGTCCAGAATGTGCGGATATTTGGCCACTTTGCTTACAACTTTCCCTCTGGAGATAAAGTACCTGTGAAAAAACATATTATTAGATATAAATAATTCTTTTTGCATCTCCAAAATGGATGAATCTTTTAATGTAGATAACCCATAACAGAATCAGCATAATATTTGTACATTTTTAGCTGTGTATTACCCGAATTTGAGATAAATTTAATGTAATTCGTTCAGGGCTTGTTTTCCAATATTGTGTTAGGGGAAAGGCCTCAAAATGGAATATTACGTGCTACAACTGTTTCGAAAATGATAGGTTGTAACACCGAGTCTTAAGCATTTATCTCGTGCAATACGTCGATTGTGATAAGATGGAGTGTTTTCTTTAAACAGCAATATTTCAATTGCTTTGTTGCGAGGGAAGAATTCACTATGGAGTTTCTAAAGAGCTGTAATGTTTAAGAACAAATATGCATGAAACTACTTTATAACAAATTTCATGCACGGCAAGAATCTCTAGCCAAAACATTGCTGGAGAGGTCATTCATGAGTTAAAACTTGTTTTTGCTTATTTGTTTATCGAGGTGTAAAAAATGAACTCAAACATTCGAGTACCTTGAAATTTGGTCAAAATAAGTAGCCGCTTCGCTTTCGACAGATTGAATTTCAGCAAGCGTGTCCTCCTGAACCGACACACCAAAATTGTTGCCGTCTTCGATTTTGGGAATCATGAATGAGACCCACATTTTTAGCTGCAACAGTTTTGAATAACATAAAGAAGGTTTTCACGATATTGAATAAAATGAAAAATGATTTACTAACGAGATTCGAATCTTCCAAAAGTTGAAGTAGGTACGGCTTGACCAAGCCAATTATATCACAAATTGGTTTGTTACATGGTATCGCGCCGCTCGGTAGTATCATAACTTTCGTTCCAGTAGTTCCGCCTCCATCAACGCTATTGTCTAATTTAATCTTTTTATTCTTAGGTCCATCTTCGGAATGGTTGAGCACTATGGGATCTGGAATGGGCACGTTGAGCTCTTGATAAAATCCGGTGAGATCTCTATTGTAGAATTTCGGGGTATCGAGCAGCTCATTGAGTTTGACAATTTTCTCAGGAAAACCTGTCAGGAGAAGTTGCTCAGCCTAAAAACAGCAAAATGTTGAGTGAGTACCCAATTTGTTATCATACATAAAATGTGTCAGCATTGATAATAGCACAGGCAACTTTATCTTTAGATACCTTGGTCTTAAGGGAATCCTTATATTCCTGAACCTGAAAGATAGAAACACATTTCTTCGAGTTATAATCTTTGCGAAAGAAAATTAATTTTAATGAAAGACGAACGAAGAAATCGAAAGAACTATATAAACATAAAACTTTGAGACTACCACAGGTGTGTTAGGTGTGTCAGGTTTGTTATTTTGTGTCAATCAGACTGACTGACACAAAATATGCAGATGAGATCTGCACTCTACTTAGGCAACCTTTCTCTATTCATAAATCTTTGAATATAGATAAAATCTGAAAACAAGTCTTAAAAGCACTCATAATTTTTACTACATTTGATATGTGGGCCTGCTCTCGCCAAATGTATGGATCGACTTGTACAGGTACAGATGAAGTTTCAGTACGTTGCATATTCAGAACGTTCCATTCCATCTAAACGCACAGAACGAATGAAACCAGGCACCATGTGTTTGATAAGGATAAGTAAATCCCCTAATTGATTTTACCACGATGATCGAGCATAGAATTTTGCAAGGTTAACTAAACTTTGATCGAACATGTCAGTTTGTTGCATCATATTATTATCATGCTCATATGTTTCTCCCTACATTCATTTATCTTTTTCCCTGATTGCATTGTTCTCAGTGCAGTGAATTGTGGAGTAGAGCCAAGTTCGAAACATATGGTTCTTGCTTTTCGACGCTAGAACTTCATACAAATTGACAATTCCAATGCTTTCGAAAATGACAAAGGCTTGAAAAAAAAAACATTATTGATAACTCCATAAACTCGTTTCACCATTCGTGTCGTACAAACGATGGGGAAGTGTGATTGTTTATTGATTTTTCGTGCCTGTTGTATCTACGATCATCATCCTTGGTAAGAAATTAATTATTGTGCGATGGTTACAGGAGAACGAAGCTTTCAATTTTGTGAGGTTATGATGGTCGTGCAATTTCGTTGCCTCGGCGTGCCTACGGTGGAGTTGTAGGGCATACGATCGCATCGTTGTTGAAATCGTATGGATAGCATTGAAGACAGTGGATATTTATTGAACATGTGCCTTCGATTACCAACTTTGAAAGGATCATCATCAAAATAAACAATACCGAGCTGACAATGCTGTAGCACTACCGGTCGATGGATGCACTAACCTAACCATCAGCACATTCATCGTTTCAACGAAAAAACCTTCGCGCAAGAATCTCCTCGTTATATCACGATTATTTTCACATTTATCATTCATTATTCATTACAAAATCGAACAATTTACCTTCGCTTCTGTACTATCGGCCATTATAAGCTCCCTTAAAAAACAAAAACTTAGAAAATATAACCGCACTGTCCACTTTTGATAAAACGTGCAACTTCAAACAGGAAGCCACACTGTTAGTCCTTTTCACGATGTGATCATGTGAAGTTATAATTGACAAATGTGTCAAAGGTTTAATCGATGTTTCTTCTTACGCTAAATTTTTGTTAGATACGTTTAAGATTTGTCGTTGATGAATTTCCTTCGCTAAACGTAAAATTGTGCGGCAGGCTCGATCCGAGCGGGAAATTCAAACGATTTTATTTCTTTCGTGAGTTTAATCGAGAATTCTCTTGAAAAATGTCTACAGAAGATAGCTATTCCGTTAACGAAGTGTCCGAAGATAAAGTTCTTCCGTATTATCTTCCAACGGAAGTGGTTTTGCACAACCGACCCGATGATTGTTGGGTCTCGTATCTCGGTGGTGTTTACGACCTCAGCGAGCTTTGCGACGCTTGGAAATATTGTCGTGAAATAAAACCGATAGTTGCTCACGCTGGAAAAGACATAAGTCAATGGTTCGATCACGAAAAAGGCGATATAAAATACCACGTAAATCCGGCGACTGGTGTCGAAGTGCCTTACTGTCCCCATGGACCGATCCCGGATGTTAGGGCTTGTGTACCTACGATTACATGGCAACCACTGGACAGGTGTCCCTGGTGGCTAGACGATAGATACAAGAAAGGATATTTCACAAAGAACGCGAGACCTTGTAGAATTATCAATGTTCTCACGGGTGACACAGCCGTTATATCAGTGAGTCATGTATCTAATCGACTCTACCCAATCGTACCAACTTCACTATTCGCACGTGATGACTCGTTGCTAATAGAATTTTGCTGGCATCTTGATGGAACCAACTTTTTTTATTTTTCAGAATTAAAAAAACCATCCGTTCATCATCATCTTATAAAGCAATCATTTTTATTTTCTATAATTGTTTCTTGTTGATTTGTAAGATGAACGTCATGAGAGCCTGAAACGATCCAAGTATTCTACATCATTCACAACAAAGAATTCAATTTAGGTATGCGAGGAAGATTCAATAAAGCGAATACAAGAGCGTTTCTTGAGTTTCAATGGCCACGGTGGTTCTTACGAGTGGAAATTCGAAGGCAAGAAACTCGACATGGGTCGAACTTTGACGGAAAATGGAGTGCCCGACGAGCGAGATCGATTCGTGGCTTGTGGACTTCACGACGCTACTTACCTTCCCAGTCTCATGTGTTATTTCATGGATGATTTAACCGAGGCGTAACGAGTTTCGTCCTAGATAATTCTTCTAATTACAAGACGAATACAAATCGTAAGAGTGGCAATACGATTTACAAAATAAAAAGATTTCGTCTCTAAACAGTCGAGGATTGCGCGTCCTGTTTCCCGTGGCAAGCATCAGGTATCGCATTCCCGATCGGTTTCCCCGATGTCCGAGTTGGAACAAGTGATGTGGGGTAGGAGGTAAAGTTGGGATGAACGAGAGAGCGACGGTGCCGTACACGGCGTATTATCCCGGAGTAACTGGATACCAATCAGGGTTACATCGTCCGCATGAAATTTCCTCCGTGTTATCTTGACCGTCATGGGGGCCCCCCGAAGGTCCGGAGCTAGAAAAGAGGCGATGTATCTCCTTAGAGGTACGCACATCCCTCTACGCGCTGTATGGACGCATCGCGAGGTTCTCTCCCTCGACCGATGACGGCGCGTCTCTCGTTGCGTACTCACGGCCGCGAAACGATGGAATGAGAAAGGAAGAAGCTCGCTTCTCGCAGTAACATTGCCTTCTAGCCGTTCTCGGCACGAGGAGCATACACGGTTCGCGTAATAAAGTCCCACGCGAGAGTTCTCCCGGCTTGGACGTGAACCCTGAACTCCGCGGTTAACAAGGGCTCGTCCCGAGAAAGCTCTTTCGCGATTGCTACGAACGTTCGTTTTGTTCCTTTTATCGGTATTACATAGCGCGTGGTTTATTCGACACACGGTGCAAGAGCAAAAACGAAAGAATGGTTCAGAGAAATTCCTACCATTTTGGGGCGGCTGGCGCGTGGGCCATTTTGGCATTTTCCGGAGTTGCCATCTTGTTGACTTCACCAGCCTCCATTTTGGCTACCTTAACCTAGGGATCTCGCATGCATCGACGTTCGCGAAAAGGACACGTTGCATTATTCTTCCGAGAAAAAATTTATCGCCTCTTCGTACGACTCGTCACGATCTCGAGATACCACGTGTGTCCTGTCCTACGCGATGAGAGACAGCCAGGGAGAGCCTGTCGTATGTACCTACGAACGAGGTACCTTCGAGCCTCTTATTTCCCCCAACTGTGCTTGCACCGTTCGAATAACATTCCAATAGGCGAATTTCACCGCTCGCGAATGAACATGCACACGTACGCGCGATAGCACGAAGAGGATGCGGTGTCTCTCGAGAATTCACCTCGACCTCCTCGCTATATTTTCCATATATATGTATATCCTCTCGAGTAACAACATAGCGCCAATTTTTTCGAGCTTGGAATTCTCGGCTTTGTTCGCATATCCTGGAAATCTTGTAACGAAGAATCTTCCTCTGCCTATTCGTGGCTTTGGTTCTCGATTCACGTGGGCGGTAGGATTCGTATAGTTTGAAATTTATCGCCGAAACGACATCGCGAGATATTTGATTTTCGTTATTGGAAAGGGAAAGAGGTATGACCCGTGAACACAAACTCGAGGAAATTTCCGATGGCCTATGGCCCATTACACTAGCTACGAGAGATATATCTATGTATTGAAATATATATGTTCGTCTTTGTAATAGAAGTACAAGATGAAATCGCGTTCGAGGGACATTACCGTGGATCACTCCGCGCGACTGTCACACCGTGTCGACTTTTATCCTCGAACATATGTTTTTTTATTCCTCTTCTTTTTCTTTCTTTCCATCTTCTCTCTATTCGCCAATATCCCTTTCTCTCGTTGCAACCCGCGAAGCCGTGAAGAATCTATGAATAATTTAGTGACTCCTCGCGAAGCTTTCGAAGAGTCGTTTCACCCATCCGGTCTGTCTCGATTCGTATGTATAATGTATATCCTATAGCTATAGATATGCCGTAGATACGTATCGTCGCAATTTCGATTATCCTCTCGCAACTCGTAGACCTTCCAGACAAAGTGTGAACGCGAAAATCATCCTTCATAAGATTTCCTACGATTCCCGTACGCTCGAAAATCCTCACCAATTTTTTACAGATTTCTTCCAACATTCCTAACGAAATCAAAAACTTAAAACCAATTAATTTTTTACATATAAAAATTGTCAACTTTATCATGAGTTTTGAATTAACTTCGTCTTTTGATTTTCGCAGGATCATGGAAAAATAAATACGTGAAACCGGATAGCGATTGGTCGATGGTCGAGTCGACACGGAACGCCCTATATACGTACATACATATGCACTCGCAAGAATACCTGCGAAGTTGCAGATTTATTTTCGTGTCACGGCACTAATAAGACTTCCGAGAAATCTCAATCACGTCGGTGCTCTCGGTGCGATCACCGTATGAATATGTGTAGCAGCGTATCTGACTGCATCGCGAGATGAATGGCATTCGAGCAAACGTTATATACATCATCCGCAGCATTGCGATACACAACGTTCGAGCTTCACCCAGTTTCGATTCGTAGAAACAGATGTTACAATCGGTACACGAGTAAGAGAGATCGGGTCAATTAGTTGAACCGATCGCCGGGGTAAGGAGATGCAAGAAAGGAGGAGGAGGAAGAGACGGAGTCAAGAAGGAGGAAAGGGGATTGAGGATTGCGTCTATTACGTGCATATTATCTTAATTAGGCGATGTGTGCACGACCACGAGAGATAGCCGGGTTAGTTATACGAATAATACACAGTAATATAGCCCGCGAGATAAAAGCTCCGGTCGTGGTCGCGGAACACATGCAGACCGATATACGATCTTCTCTGGAAAACGAGTCTACATTTTTACCATACTTTTCTTATCTTCCTACAAAAACGGGTTTCCATGCGCTAGGTAATTTATTTATTTTTTCATCACTATTTTTCGAATCCAAAATATTCTTATCGCAAAGATTTTCTTAGTATTTAGATTCGACGAATCTCGTTGGATTTTTTTGTTAGTTTCGAGAAATAAAAATAGAATTATTTAAAGTAATTAGCGTTGATTAGTTTTTGTCGCTGAAATTTTGTGTATAATTTTTTACATTTTATTCGTTTGCGTTAGGTTGTTAGTTTGTTATCGCATACTTGCGGCTTATCGGATGGTTGAATATGTTTGCATTGCGAGGCACGGGAATAAGCGAATTAATAAAGAATCACATTGGCGTCACGTCGAATGGAATGCGTTCTTGGGAGAGAGCTCGAGCTGTGAGAACTCTGTACACGCGGATAAAAGGTATCAAGCGCAACGTTGCTCGCGCGATATCGCGCTGCTTCATGGTATAACTATATAAATTTTACTTTGCGTCTTCGCCATCTCCTCCAGGAAGCCGCGGTTGAGAGAGAGAGAGAGAGAGAGAGAGAGAGAGAGAGAGAAAAAGGAAAGAGATAGAGAGGAAGAGAAAAGTGACTGCAACGATTCTCCGAGCTTCTCTTGATCCTTGGAACGCCACGCTCTCCGTATGAAACAGCTGTGTTGCTGTTGCAACTGGTAACGCTATCGCATATTATATGGTCTACAATGTGGGATGTGTTTCAAGTTCCGTGGAACTAAAATAAGCAACTGTTCCGGGCGCATTCCATTCGCATTGGCCACGAGAGAGAAAATATTTTTTCGTGAAATCACACTTGAGTTATCCCGCGAAATGCAACGTGTAATTTTTGGATTTTGTGTAAACTCGAATGATCGTTTTTGTGCAAATGCGAGCGATTTAACAGTTTTCTTGACACACGACTGTTTCAGAAACGTGAAGTTTTTTTTAGATTAAAATTTTTTTTTTAAACGGTGAATAGATTTGTGAAATTTCCAGCTGTCGTTGAGACAAATATCGAACAGCATTTGTTACGAAAATACTCTTGAAATCATAAGCGGCTATGTATGACCGGAAATTAATCACAATTTTACAATTTTGTTTACAAATCATAAAATATAATTGTACAAATACTCGATAAATTCCCAAAATGTTTCCCTGCGTAATGTCGATATTGCGAGGATCTCTTTATTTCACCGGACGATTGAATTTTTCTCTTGTGACTGGAAGGATAACCCAGTCGAGTAATTTTGCGGTTACGTCGATCGCTCGATCAAAATCGATGAAAGTTGCTGTGCTCGGTGCGGCTGGACGAACAGGTATAAATGATCTAGAAATTCTCGAATAACGTTGATAAATAGGACGTGCATTCGATTCATTAAGTATGTCGCGAACTATTTTCATCCAGGGAGTTGTTTGTCCCTTTTCCTCAAACAATCGCCTATAATCGACGAATTGGCGGTTTATGACAAAGCCGAGGTTGCGTCTCTCGCTTTGGAATTAAGTCATATTGACACCAAATGCAGAGTATCCTCATCGATCCCCAATAACGATGAGGGGTTGAGAGATACACTGGAAGATGCAAAGATTGTCATGATCACAGCTGGAAAGTCACTTTGCGATAAGGGCGCCTCGTCTAGTGATATTCTCGTCACCAATGCCAATATATTATTGGATTGGATCCCGAAAATAGTCGAGTACTGTCCAAAGGTGAGATCGTCCCTTTCCATGTTTACCAAAACCCAAAACAATTTTCAAAAATTTGAATTTCTTATTAAAGACAATTTATAATGAAATCGATCAAATTATTCATTTTTAGATCACCCAATTAATTTTCAATAGTATAAATTTAACATATGTGAAACAAGATACAAAATGGTTGAATACATTTTCATAAAAATCAATTTATTTGTCGCGAAATCGATGAAAGATAGAATAACTTTGTCCACCTCTGCATCTTCATCCAACCGTTCGACAGTTCATAAAATTCGAGTTCGATGAACAAACAAGCAACATAAAAGGAAAAATAGCGCGAATGTTCGGACGTCGCGATCGAAATGTACTTTGAATAAAGAAGTTTGTCTCTGGTGGCTTGTAGGCGAAGAGTCACCGGTTACGAAGTAAGAACACACCGTAGTGACGCAGAACAGAGGGATTGCTCTCGGTGCACGAACGGAATACAAAAGCGTTGTGGTTCTCTTGTTCCCGAACGATCTGGGTGTGTGCGTACCTCACACTCTGAAACACTTTTCATTCCCTTTTTTCTTTTCTTTCTTCGTTTCGTTTGTATACGAGAGGCGATACGCAAAGCTACCTGAGTAGTGGATTTTTGGTGTGCCGCGAGAGAATGCGTCACGAGCGTTGGAACGACGGCGAAGTCGATATATATGCGAGTCCGTGTGATGTTCGCCTCCCTTCTTGCTAAATAATGGGTCCTGGTCGCGGCGTAAAAAACACGCTTTCGTGTGCTCAGGGCGGATGTGGTCGATCTTATTTCTCTCTTTCTTGGATTATTCGTCTCTCTCTATTTTATTTTTTCTTTCTCTCTCTCTTTCTCGATGTGCTCCTTTCGTAATTTCTCTCCTATTCACGGTAGAATGTCGAAGGATTTCATACCAGCAAAGCTCGTTTGGGCAGTAACATATGTTTTCGATGAAAAGTTTAAATAATTGTTCGTTTTAAAACGATAGTCGTGTTTCTGTTTGGATCCTACAGGCCCTGGTTGCACTTACCACAAGTCCCATCAATCATTTGATTCCTCTAATTAGCGAGATATATAAGAAATACGGCGTCTACGATCACAATCGTATATTTGGCATAACGACCCTCGATTGCATGAGAGCTAACACTTTCGCTGCTGAGACGATGAATCTCGATCCCGAGTGCGTCATGGTCCCAGTTATCGGCGGAAATTGTTCGGAAACCTGCGTTCCGGTCTTCTCACAGACTAAACCTTGCAGTGAATTTACACACGCAAGTTTTTTTCCTCATCCTTAAATTATCGCGATTATCTTTTTTTTTATGAAAAAGTTGTTTATTCGAATTGAATGAATTTTATTGATTGCATTAGGAAGAAATCAGCAAACTGACTCACGCTGTGAGAATGGCTGAAGATGAAGTGAGGATGAAGTATGATGGGAACGGAACTTCGTCCTTGTCGATGGGTTTTGCCGCAGCAAGATTCTGCATTTCGTTGTGCAAAGGTCTGAATAGATTCTTATCAGCAACGAAAATTATCGAATCAAAGCTGCGAATTGGTATGTAGCCCTGCGCGATGAAAGAGGCGTCGTGGAATGCGCCTATGCACGCTCCTGTGTCATCCCGGAAGTGACGTATTTCGCAGGACCGTTGGAACTCGGTCCCTGTGGAATTCAAAAGCACTTAGGTGTGCCGCCTCTCACGGATCAGGAATGCAAACTTCTCGCATCGTCCATTCCCTACTTGAGGGAAGCCATAAAATTGGGAGAGGTGAATCAATACGACGATATTATAATATCTCGATGATGGAGTGGCTTTAAGATTAATCGTCGCCACCTTGAATAATTATCACGAGATTCAAACATTTTTTCAAGTTTCTACTCGTACGTTCGGAAATTCTTTGATGCTATGTCTAGAATCGTTAACGTCACTTTCTTTTCGAAATTCGCGAATCGCAAGGTAGAATAAGGATCAAATATGTCACTTTAAAAAATTGTTATTTTTAACACATTCTTACAGCTTATATCGATCGGAAATTGCTCGCTGATCACGAATTCGTAGGTTGTTTCCCTCTCGCATAACAATTGATATGTAAAAAATCGAAAAATCGTGTTTTTTTTCTTCAGATTTTTGACGATTTCGTCCATTAGATTCGAAATATTCTAAGAATAACCATCATTTTCGTGATCTGCGAGAAATTTCCGATGTAAACAAGTCTTTTGCAAACCATTCTGGAACGCGAATCTTCCCCGTTTAAAAATTTTTTTGCGCGGCGAGCAAAAAAACAGAGAACACAATCTCAATACGCGTTTCACCGAGTTTCGCACCCACGCGGTAGTTTCCAGTATACATCCGACAATCGCATATTTCGTTTTTGTATACCTCATCAGTGGCCGATTGTACTGTACAATAATAGTTCATGTCTACCTGTGTTATATATACGCATAAAGATACGAGAGCTAAGAGCGCAATTTGCGGGTGCAAGCAAGCGAATCGACAATCCACGCTCCAATAGCCATATATGTATATATTCTAATGTGCTCGAGGGAGATCGTTTCAAGATCTGAAAAGAGAGAATACGTCGCGAAGAACGAGCAAACTAACAAAAAAAAAAAAATCTTTGAAAAGAAAGCTCTAAACGGTAAATCATACATTAAAAATTTCTTTCCCTCTCGCTTTGCTCAGGCGCTGGCGCTTGGTCCCCGAGGGATATCAACGGAGTTCTGTCCTTCGAACGCAGACCCCTGCAATCAAGAGATTTTTAATAAAATCAAAAAATCGACGAATGTTCCCCAGACGTGTTGATAAATTAAAAAAAATTGAAGCTTTAAATTATAATTTGTAAATCTAACGTGAGTTTCCCCAAAAATAATGATTTGATATGGAAAATAATAAACAAGAATAATTTCATTGTTTTTGTCGTTTAGGTTTCAGTGTAACAATGACAATTTTATTAAAAGATTTATTTATTTTTCGTACGATCAAAACCGTCGTGAAACGCTCCATGGATAAATATATATCTACATTTGCATACATCCTTGGTTGATAATTTAATGGTTTTGACGGCGTGTATTCGGTACATTTCGCACAAGATTCAGAGAAGATACGTACCGCGATGTCGTTTGTGCGAGTATGCGCGAACGGCACACACGTGCGCTCGTCTCTTTTGCGCGGAGGCAAAAGATCGTCCGCGCGCGAAGCCTTCGTAAATTCTCGCGAAAAGCTTGTCGTCGTTGGGGAACTCGCTGGTGCTCCGGCGCTATCGACGCGATATTCTCTCTCTCTTCGGCGAGTACATATACAAAGGCACACATATACACAGGGATATATACACGTAGAAAGGTTTTACCATGTCTTAAATAAACTGACGCTTTCCGTCGTTTCTTCGCGCGACGGGTAGACCCCCTTGCGGAACGGCTCCGAAACAACCATCGTGTCTGGTAGCCATTTACATTTCTGCCGGTTCGGGATTCCACTCCGTCTGGCTGGCTCTCGTTCCGACCGTACGATACTTTACGATAGAAAAGATCGTTTCTTTCTCGTATCTCTTCTCTCCGCCATGTCCTTGAAGCTGGTAAAAGCTCACCGATACGTACGTGCTGCGACGGGTGGGATCACGTGCTCGAAGACTTTGTACGCTTTTGAACATATCTCTTCGTGAATCTTCTCCCTTGTCTTAACTTCGCTAAGGAGAAAGAAAAATCGATCTTTTAAACAATTTATATCGCTGATCGTACTGCAATTGTTGCCAGTTGTCGTATAGCGAGAACGAAGAAGAATTTATCCAAACCGGAAACATATTTTGGTCGAACGGTATGTACGACGAACCGATCGAAACATCGAGTTCTATTCTTGTACGAGTACGAGGTCCCTACGTAGTTTTGGTTCGAACCCTCGAAGAGAGTCGCTCGAAACTAATCTCTCCCAATTGGTACTGGTGCATAGCAGTACTTACCTCCTCCCTCTTCGTCACACGGAACATTTTCGTTTTGTGAGTTAAGAGAGACGAAGCGGGTGGTAGGAGGGTTTATGTTTCCACCGGAGCTTTCACGCTTTGGTTGTAGCATTTGGGGACGTAATGCTCTCATAATTCACACGTGGCCTGAACGCTATTAGGCATACGGCCGAGCGAGCGACGGAGCGTGTAGAAAACGAGACCGTCGAGTCGCGATATACATCGGACATCTTCGCTCGTACATATATATTTTAGCTTGTCGTGCTGTTCTCGTAAATTCTTCTTGCGTGTAGATGTATCTATACATCCATACACATACACATACGTATACACATATATATATATATACCGTGATGTCGTGTATAGTTTTATAATTTCACTTAAATTCATTTATTAATAGTTATTTCGCCAAGATTTATAAAAAATTTTATATTTTACTATAAGTTGATAAAGTATGAAGGCGTGTAAAAAATATTCCGAATTGGACTGGCAACCGCGTTTTAATCGAGCGCCGTAATGTTTTGTTCAAAAAAATTAATTTTGACTCACGATGGCAAATTGGTTGAAAAATTGTTGATTTTACACAGTTTTATAAATTTAGTTAAATTCATTTATTAATAATTATTTGGCCAAGATTTATTCAAATCGTACATTTTACTGTAAGTTGATAAAGTATGAAGACGTGTACAAAATATGCTGAATTGGACTAGCAACCGAGTTTTAATCGAGCGCCGTAATTTTTTTGCTCAAAAAAATTAATTTTGACTCACGATGGCAAATTGGTTAAAAAATTGTTGATTTTGCAAAGTTTTATAATTGTAGTTAAATTCATTTATTAATAATTATTTCGCCAAGATTTATTCAAATTTTACATTTTACTATAAATTGATAAAGTATGAAGGCGTGTAAAAAATATCCTGAGTTAGATTGGCAACGGCGTTTAAATCGAGTGGCATAATATTTTGCTCAAAAAAATTAATTTTGACTCACGATGGCAAATTTGATATCGAATTGTTAATTTTACAAAGTTTTATAAATTTAGTTAAATTCATTTATTAATAGTTATTTCGCCAAGATTTATTCAAATTTTACATTTTACTATAAATTGATAAAGTATGAAGACGTGTACAAAATATGTTGAATTCGACTAGCAACCGAGTTTTAATCGAGCGCCGTAATTTTTTTGCTCAAAAAAATTAATATTGACTCACGATGGCAAATTGGATAAAAATTGTTGATTTTACACAGTTTTATAAATTTAGTTAAATTAATTTATTAACGGTTATTTTGCCAAGATTTTTTCAAATCTTACATTTTACTATAACTTAATAAAGTATGAAGGCGTGTAAATAAAACATCCTGAGTTCGACTGGACGCCGCGTTTTAATCGGGCGCCATTATTTGTTGGATTCAAAATTGTCAAATTGGATAAAAATTTGTTGATTTTACACAGAATGCCATATATATATTATAAAAGCGTGCATTTGCGAGTAGTATCGTTGCAAACGCATCGTTGAGCCCAACCGGATGGGTTTCCTCACTTTGCAGTGGGTAACAGGTGGTGGTCCGACTGCGTGTGCATCTCTTACTGCTTTAACCGTCGAGCGAAGATTTGATAGATATTTATCTCGAGTAAATTGCACACCGATGATACCACCACCAGCTGCCTAATTTCATGTTCTCGAACCGAGCGACAGAGAGAGAGAGAGAGAGAGAGAGAGAGAGATAGAGAGGAAAAAGAATCTTCGCGTCTTCCTCTTCAATCTCCGAAGACAAAACGTTTCCGATGAAAAATTACTGATCGATCATCAACGATAGTAATATGGTTGAAAACAACGTTTTTTCTCTTCATTTTCTAAAACGTTCCTAATTATTCTTCCGTTCTTTGTTTCCCAAGTGGTTATCGCTTATCGTTTCGCACCAGTAAACGATCGTTGCGATCCGATCGATTTAGCAAATCGAGAAGTATTCTCTGTGTGTGTGTTTTGTTTTTCATTTCAAAAGCACAACCACGCATCTCGATCTCGTAGGGTCATCTCCTAGGAGATTTCCCTCGTAGTTTGCGCTCGGTATCGGGCCGAGCTAAGAATGATGGTCATTTATATGTGGCACGAATCGCAATCGAGCAAGGTTCTATTATAGTGCGCTTCGCGTTCAGCCAGGAAGAGATCGATCGTAGAAATCGATTAAGCTGAAGAGAGGGGAAGAGAGAGAGAGAGAGAGGGCGAGAGAGACAGAAAGAGAGATGGCGTAGTGGGGTGGAGGGGGGGGGCAGGGGGAAGTAAGAATCGCAGACGAGTTATCTCCTAGCAGTATTAGTTACTACGTAGTACGCTTAATCGCATCACGCGATGTAAGTCTTTTACATGTACGTTATATGTATATATACAAATAAATACTACAAGCAATATTCCCGATGCTAGCATTTACCATAGGGAAGAATCATAGTCATTAATGCTTAATTATTAAGTCACGCATTTCCGCGTCGAAACTTTTCAGCGTCATCGTGTCCGCTGGTCGCTCGATTCAAAATTACAATAAAGGAAACAAACAAGATATTTTGCAACTCGACAGGATGATGTTCGGTTGAAATTTTTTTTTCACAAAAATACGTTCTACTCTTTTTAAGTAAAGTGGATTTCTGGAGGAGAACGGAATTTTGAACGGTAGGTTGGGAATTATTTTGAGATTTAACTTGAAAATTTTCCATCCCTTGTGGTTGTCGTGTATCATGCAAAATGTGAACTTGAACCGAGGCTCGAACTTGAATTTCGTGGCACAGTTGGCGCGATTATTCGCGACTCTCGTGCGTTCTCGACTGTAATATATTCGATAGAATAACGGGAGAGAAAAGCCTTTCGCGAGCGTGAAATTGCGAGGGAGTTCGTGCTCGTTGAACTTTACGAAGGAAGAGAGACAGAGAAGAGAGAGAGAGAGAGAGATGTGGAAAAAGACAGAAACGTAGCGGCGTTCGGTGTCTGAAATATGACCTACCTAAACCGTTCAATGTATAGGTACCTTGCATACTGTATCGGTAACCTCCGAGTCCCTCTTCTAAACGTGGGAGAACTACTCCCGCGAACAATGGGCTGTAAAACATCGTGCCAAGTGTATCCGCCATGTTCGAACTCGAAAGAACTATAAAAGCGCCCTCTTTCGTCCTCTTTTTCATTCTATCCCTTTCTCTCTCTCTCTCTCTCTCTCTCTCTCTCTCTCTCTCTCATCTCATTTTCCGATCCTTTTTTTCGATCTCGTAGCAAATGCCCTCTGTGCGCGACCGGTATGATCGGTTTGCGATAAACAGCCGTAAAATGGCTAATGGCGATTCTAATGGCGAACAAACCGGCCACTTTTCCCATCGTGTACCCCTCGCTCGAATTGATCGATGCGACGAGATCCTGCCGGCAATATTTCACGTTCATAACCCGGATCCCTCTGGCGCCGGTCTCGATTCTCGATCCACCGACTTAACCCCCTTCGCTCTCTCTCTCTCTCTCTCTCTCTCTCCCTCCCTCCCTCTCCTTTTCTTCGAGCCAACCCCCTCTCTTTTAACGATTATATATCCCCGACGAGCTCATTGCATAAGTCTCGTGCTCCGGTGTGACGGAATTACGACGGCCACGTGCGACCCCGGGTACCAGTGGGAGACAAGCGTCTTGCAGTAAATATGCATTTTTTATATGCCCTGCGGTGAGAGAGCATCGCGGATGAGAATAGACGAGAGATAAAGGAAGCGTAACGTGCGTCTTCAACGTAAAGTGTCGCTTGGTGTATTTTCAGAACGATCGAGGAAAAGTTATGATTCGTATGTAACGAGTGAGTTGCGACCGTTTCAGTGTCGTTGACTCCTTTATTTCCAGGATAAATATAAGATTTGACGAAGTCTACGAACGTCGTGAAAATATAATATCTTTTTTTAATTTTATAATTAAAACAAAAAACAATTGGATTTCTTTTCTTTTCTCGTTTATCCAACGGTTTTATAATTTTTATAATTTTTCATATAATTTTTTGTAGATTCGACGCTAATTCGATAATCGACAATGATCGATCGAGCAATAATTCAAGTCGATCGAAGTATTTTTCCAGAGATCGTATCACGAGTGAATATATTATTGCGATAACGATCGAGAGCTTATTAAAAGTACGATAAGCCAAGGAGATTTCTGCCACGTAGAGTTTCTCTCGGACACAAAGGACAGTGTTAGGGGTAGTTCCGGACTAAACTTTCATTTCTACGATCGTTACACATAATATCCCATTCTACCTATTTATCCATTTTATTTTTCTTACTTCGTCCTATAATCTTATCAGTTTTACGTAACAGCAATATATTATTACCGTGGCGATTATCGCAACACGTTGAGCGTGCACGCGTTCCACTCGGCGGATCTCGCGTGGGTGTTCCGCGAGGTTCTGCAAAAGCCGTTACGTACGAGCGGGAGGGCGCACACATATACGCGTCTATACGTACGTCGTTACACACTGGAAGATTGGTAATGCTCTCTTGGGTGCGAGACCAGCGGAATTGCTGCTGGACGAACGGAGCCCGAGCACCCAGCAAAGTGGATATGGTATAAAGGTCCTCTCTATGCTCGCCGTATTCCCCTTTCAGTGCTCGAGCAAACATTTACTTTCGGTCGTTGTCCGGGGCTTATTAAAAGGTGCGCCGGGGACACGGTACCGATCTTTCTTTTTTTTTACACTCCCTGGCGATTCGATATAATTGACTCCCTTGGTGCTTGGTTTGCCTCGTATACCGGTTTACGATAATTTTGTCATACCGTGCTCGCTTACTCTAGGCAATATATATCGTTGCTTTAGATACCGAGAGAGTCGCTGTCGTAGTGGCTTTAAATTAAAATAAATAAAAAAAAAAACGGAAATCTTTTACGATCTTGAATTTGAAAAATTTCATAATTTACAGATTTTCTGCTTTCTTTTTTATCGAGGATTTATTTATGGGTGATAAATGACGAGCTATCGTACTGGATGAAATAAAAATCGTTGAAAAAATGTGATGATGTCACGCTCGTTGAACGGACCGAAATAAAATGGGACGATGGAGAAGACGATAACAATCGTTCGTAATCGGGGCGTTAATTTAAAATCCATTCGGTTGTCTGAGATGGAGGTCGAGAGACCTTGAACTTGGCGGGAACGAAAATTGAGAGGTCTTACTGAGGGCTGGTTACATGCTATTCTAGCACGAACTTCGTGCGTATATATGTATGGCAAAATTTGAAAAAATTGACGAAACGAATTTTCAAAATTCGCGAGAATTCATTAAAAAAATTACATTTTAACGATACTGTTGGCAGATAAACACTTGAAAAGTTACAAATACAATTAACTCGGACTATTTAAAAAAAGTTATCGACATTCCAGCGATAAATTTTTTTCTGCAAAATAAAAAATATTAAATTCTCTAAAAAAACCATTTTTTCCAACATAGCACAGAATTTTAATTAACATTTGAAAAATATAAAAATAATTAAACATTTGTTCGTACCTTTTTCCCAGTCATTTCGCGATTCTCAAAATCGCAAGAACCTTTCAATTGTTTTTCCATTATTATCGCTATATCGTTACTTTGAAAATTATTACGGAAGAACAAAACTGTCGATTGAACGAATCCGGGCTGTTCAACATTAAGATGAACGATCCTGGCAGAAAAGAATGAACTTCTCCTTCTTCCCTTCGAAAAGTTGCATAGGATACGAGGTTTTGAAATTTCCATGGTCGACTCGATGCAATCACGTCTCTTCAACTCCCAGACATTCTCACGTACTCGGGGAACATTACGAAGTTATCCCGTACGCATAGTAGCGTCCCGAATCAGGCTCGAAATTCAAAAGCGTCTCGTCGACAATGCGTTGGTTGCTCGATTGGTAAGCGAGAATCGACGAAAACTGTTACGGTACTCCGGGTGAGAATAATAAAGTCCGTCTGTGCCTGGCTCGAATCCAAGATTCCATCATGGAGTCTCTCGCAATACCCCCCGTACGATAAGTTAAGCCCAAAGTTCAATTATCAATTATCCCTACGCAACTCCAAGAGAAGAATCACGCGACCGCGATCCACGAGCGAGAGAGCGATGATTTTTTTTATTCATCTACCGTTGATGTAAAACGGTACATGAAAAAGAGAGAGAGAGAGAGAAAAAAAAATCCTCGTAAAGTCATTACCACTAATGTAGACGGTGCGAAGAGTTTTAGGGGAGTTCGACGACCCGACCGGAAGTCAATCATCGTCGAAATCGTACACGACGCTACGAATCGGCGGAGGTAAGGTTCGTAATGAACGGATGTGTGTAAAATCCTTCTGACCGCTGGATCATTAACTCCTCGCGATTAAATTTCAATCTCTGGCTTCCCTATAAACGCTCAACGCACACGCCGTACCGATTCTATATATTTCGTTTCGTTCTTTTTTTTTCAACGGTCTCCGAACCATGAAGAGAGAAAGAAATCGAAACAACATCAACAATCGGCTTATCTCGCGCCGCGATTTTGTAACGGGATTTATACGACTTTATGAAAGAAATGTGGGAGAGAACTTGCGACGGGCGATCAAAACCCGGATGTACGGAGTAATGAAGATACTCGTCGAATTATTGCGACTATATACTCGTCGGGGCGATTTGTGTATCAATGACTCTTGGGAAGATCCCGAAAGAGGGGATAGTTTGTTTGATTTTATTTTGTTTTTTCATTTTTGTTTATTCGACTTTAAGAGTCAGTGTAACAGGCAACGAGCTACTTGCACTTCGAAAACGGGATCCGTAAATTGTCCGGCACTGAGCAACCGATCGCCTTAAAATTTG
>JAPYZT010000959.1:0-24005 GCA_030522965.1 Tryphoninae sp. A BG-2022a
AACAAAATTATCTTCGCAAAATCCCAACATAAAAATACAAACTAAAACACATTAAATTTTCTCTATCGCGGATGAAATAATTCACGTAACGTCGCGCTTTTCGACTCGCGTTTCTGGAGTTAATTAAATGTCTCGTACACATGCGTTGGTCGAAACTTCCTACCACGAACCAATTGAACTAGACACAACTAAAACCAGAAACAAAGAAACGAAATGAAAATACAAAATCGATTAACAAAATTGAAATAAGAATAAAAATTCTGCTATTTTCGAGATGCGAATTTATCCGCACGTGAATGCCGTTTTGCGAGCTAGTAACGGGGAAAATAGCGAATGCAGCTGTCGTCTCTATTTCCTGATGTGTACGCTTCTGCTCGCGTGTGTGTCTGTGCGTTTGTATGCACGCGTTGCTTTTTGGTTCGCGAGCTCCTCCTGACGCGGTCCAGAGACTTTTAGCGAAGTTTCTCGTAACGGGGCCACCCTCGCGCATCTCTCACTCTCTCTCTCGTTTATTTCCTATCTAGAGTCGTCGGTGTGCGCCGGGCGGAAAAGCGATCTCTCGCAGACGTCTCTCGCAATCATAATAAATTGTCTCTCGTCGCGGCGCAACGCGTCTCGGCTCCTCCGGTAATAATTGCGAGCAAGAAGTACCCGCGCGATCCCGGAAACACCGTGCACTATATCCGGCTTGAATATCCGCAACGTACAGCCAAGGGAAAATTCAACAGAATTTTCATTTTCTTTTGTTTTTTCTCCATTTTTGTTTTTTTCAAGTTAATTAATTCTTTTCTCTGAGTTTGAAGCGATTTATTACTGGAGAATTTCACACGATCGTCGCATAAACGATCCACGAGAACTTCCTCTGGTATTTCTGCAAAAATAAAGTAAACGATGTAAAAGCAAATCGCACTTTTTTTCTGTGCAACAAAAAATCTGAGAAAAAAATTAATTTTCAATTTTCTGTGATTTTGTATTTGATTACTTTACGTTTCGAACGATTTATTTTCGTCTGGAAAATTTCGCACAATCGTCGCGTTATTTCTGCAAAAATTAAAGAAGTAAACAAAAAGTAAATTTTATTTTTTCTTCTTAACAAAAAATCTGAGAAAAAAATTAATTTTCAATTTTCTGTGATTTTGTATTTGATTACTTTACGTTTCGCACGATTTATTTCCGTCTCGGGAATTTCGCGCGATCGTCGTGTAAATAATCCCTCCCCATTTCCCTCTCCGACTGTAATTCCTCAAAAAAAAAAAAAAAAAAAAAAAAAAAAAAAACTAAATAAATAAATAAACGATAAAAAATGAAATTTCATTTCTGTTTTCTCTTATTCATCTTCCGTTCTCTTTATTTTTATCTCGAGAATCCACGAGCTTTCATCGCGTCGATACGATTTCCGCTAAGTTCTATACAACTGTTCCACACAAGAAAAAATAAAATAACAAAAATCAAATCAAATCAAAATTCTCCAAAAAAAAAAAAATAAAAATACATTTTCAAAATCTCATCTCCTATTTCCTTCAAACTCGATAATCGCGCACGCGCGTACCTAACATCCGGCAGTAAACATTCCTTTCAAAAGAAACAAAAAAATTAACAATATTAAAAAAAAAAAAAAAACTTTTTTATTCACCTCTCGATCTCCCTTTATTTTTAATTCGAGCCGTCGCGAGGCTCTTCCTATTGAGAATCGAGTATCGCGCAGTGTTTAATTTAACCGAGCTTGCGCGGCGGGGAATTAATTTATGTGTACCAAACCCTCTCTCTCTCTCTCTCTCTCTCTCTCTGTTCGTCGCGTTCCACCCCCTTAACTCTTTCTCTCTGATTCCGCTCGACCAGCCACACGCACACACAGTAAAAGACACAAACGTGTGTAACCAAGCGAATTGCCACCCCCTTCTATCCCTCCCCCTTCCCCCACTCCCCTGGCTCTTCCTTCTCGCCACCTCCACAGTTTCATCCTGCCATTCGCTTATAAATTTCGTGAAAAGCACAAGCTTGGAGACACCAGCCAGCGACACGACCCGACGATCGAAATAGAGTTCGACCGAAAAGCTCGAGACGGGACCGTCTAGAGAAAATCCTCTTTTATAATATAATCTCGTATTCGAATCCGCCCCCTCGCGCCTCCCCCACGTGATTCGTTTCCCGCGAATAAACGAGTATTGAGTTACGCGGTCGAGCGAAAACGATCGAGAAAACGGACTCGATAAAAATCATAAAATATTTTTTCAAACGTATGAATTATAAACAAAATTGAAAAAATAAATATATAAATTGTCACTAAAGTTTTTCGAAGATTCGAGATGAACAAACGTTTCGTTATTGACGATTGTACGATCGTTGCTTTATGATTTTATTGATAAAACTTATTCCTCTTGGATTTTAGTGATATTTTCTTTTTCTTTCTTTTTTGTGTTTGTATTGTTATTACTTGGATCGCACGTTCTCGACGATAAAGATGACGATGATGGAAAGTCAAATAACGTGTGAATACGAGAATGAAACGTGAATGAGGCCGGGGTGCGATCTCGGTGAGATTTCGGAGTGAACTGTTGAAAATCTGGATGATTCGCGACAATATCATTTGCCGTTTATACGCGTGTATTAAAGCTTGGTCGTCGCTATAGTTAGAATTCACGTATCGTCTGCCCAAAGCATCCACCCCCGGCCTCGCTTCATCCCCTCTCTCGCCAACGTCGAATCAGGAACCACAGTTCGGATTTGTGAGAAAATCCTCTTCCGTCCTCCACCCGACACTCTTCTTCTTTTCTTCCCACTGTGCTCACTACAAAACGATTGAAAACTCCTTAAAAAAACATCGTCTAGACGCATAACGTGACTCGCGTAAGCAATATTATCCGATTAGTCGACCGAGAACTTTTATGATTGACGAATTTAGATTTTTACTACCTTTCTTTGACGCTCCTTGAATTCTTGTCATATTTCAACAATGCATATTTAATAACAGCTTTTAACATTGACGCGTTTGTCTGGATTTGTTAGATAACAAAAAATGTTTCTTTGTTTCATTTTTTGTTAAATAATTGAACGTTTTTAATTTTTGGATTTTTTGTTTGTTTAAAAGGTTTTGTTTGTGAATTTTTTTAATTTGCTCAATGATTTTTTGGGGTTTAATTAAAGAGATTTTATTCTACGTGCATTGAAGGGGATTTAAGTAAATTGTTATTGAAAAAAAGCGATAGTTGAAGTAGAATAGAGTTTAACTGGAAGCTACGTTTTTCCAAGTGGCACGGATGATAATTTGAGCAATAATAAGCATTGGGACATATACAATTTTGTCACAAAGTTTGTTCTAATTGTAATAGCTATGATCGACGGTAGCCATTGTGGTTTTTCTTTATTTTTGATTTTCAACGAAAATATTTTCATCCAAGAAATGTTACCAATTATTAAGAAATGTCAACGATAGCTATTACAGTCAGAAAAAAATGTACATTCCCAACTATTATTGGTCGAGTTATCGTCCTCGCCAGTTCTAAAAATATGCTTTCAAAACAAAAAGTTATTGTACTACAACTATTTTGTTTAAATACAAATTTACTCGAATATATTTTAATGTAAATATGTGGAATAACATATTTTTAATACGTAAGGATTAATATTGAATTGTCTCTTAATTAAGTGCTTCAAGAATTTCTCCCTAACACATTGATAAAAGACTTTGTAAACTTGCCCAGAAAATTGATCACATATGGCAAGTTCAGCCTCGAACATTGTAATGTTAAACGTCCACGGACTCGCTTACACGAAGACACGACACCAAACGATTTATTGGAGCGATGCCACGAAGCTTTTGCTCGAAACAATAACGAAGCTTTGAATTCATTAATCCGTAAATTTGCTTTCGAACATCGTGACCGTATCGAAAAGACAGTGACAATGGACCATGGTTTTCTCGGCTTTTTGGGGATTTCAACGTAGAACGTTAGAAAAACCTTGCAAACCGTGCGTACGATGTCACTAAAAATTGGTGAGTGAGGTAAATTATCCGCAAACGCCAGAAAAAAGAAACACGTGTGTCAAACGGTTGGACAGTTGGTCGACTCGTGCTTTCAAAGTGGCGAATGCTGCCAGCTCAGAAGAAAAAGCAACTTCCTCGAACTTGCAATAAAGTTGAATAATAGAAAAAGCGTAGTTTTTTGCTCATCGTGTGACTAGACGAGAAACTTTGAACGCGAAATTCTTTAAACGATACTTTTTAAACCGTGTATGTTTTTGTTGTTGTTATTGTGTCATTCGTTAACTAATTTATTAAATAAGATATGAAACAGTAGTTTCAGTTCTAGTATAGATATCCTACTAAATATCTATACTAGAACTGGAACTACTGTTTCATAGCTTATTTATTAAATTTTAGTATTTATCATAGCTTATTTATTTAATAAATGCTATGAAACAGTAGTTCCAGTTCTAGTATAGATATTCAGTAGGATATCTATACTAGAACTGAAACTACTGTTTCATAGCTTATTTAATAAATAAACTATGAAACAGCTATGAAACATAAATCCTACTGGATATATCTATACTAAAATATTTGCCAAACATTTTGTAGATATCTTTTAAGACTGCGATCATTTGTCTAATGATGAACCATGGCGTGGTACTACATTGTCGTATGTTCCACAATTATATAGAGCTGATGGAAGTCACTTCTTTGCAAACGCCTCATTATACCAATTCAAGATTTTCAATTTTACACGTTTCTCGATTTTTGAATAGTTTTAGAATTTAGACTTTTATACCTTTTGATCTTAAAGTGATTAATTCAAGCATATTCGCCGTTCACATTTTTAACTTGTCTCTCGACTTTGTTTTAGCAATCGTCATTTACGATAATAATTATCCTCGAGAGTTTCAGTTTCACACGAATGACCTGAATCGCTGATTAACCAACGAATTGTCGCCTCGTACAAGGTCCGTGTGTTTTCGCGGCCAATTAGCATACTCTTCGTAGATGAAACCCATTTGTTCCAAGCCAGGCGGCACAATAAATACTCAAAACGACAAATTCGTCCGCCTTGTCGTCGTTTATTTGATAAACACCTAGGGGAAAACTCGTAAATGTCAGCGAGATTGAAAAACCATCAAGTCAACTTACGGTAAACGTGTAGAGACCATTCGGAACCGGTTGACCACCGAATTTTATGCTCAGCGTATAGTCACCAGCGTCTGCCACTGTGTAATAAACGTTCACGGTTCCATCTCCATTATCCTCGATATCGATATCGACAACCTCGCTGTAAAATAAAATACAAAATTAAATTCTTCATTTCTTAAAACAATATACACAAGATAATTGCAAGAGACAGTACAACGATTGCACTGCCCAAACGAATCCCAAAAGATTTGCTAATTTGTCGGCACTTTTGGGATAACTGCCAGACTCACGCGTGAGATATTCCATGGACCGTGTCGGCGAGGACAACGCGGAAATGAGACAGTTTAACGCGTGCGGTGAACTTATCGTCGGACCACGCATTTCATAGACCTATTGTCTCACGGTTGCATTCTTTGAATGCACCAAAGTGCATGTATATTGAGAATGAATAAATAGGAATATCGCGTTTGCACTTGTCTGTCTGGATATTTACGTGTGCAAATAACGTATAAAGCTTAGGCAAATGAGGCCAACACGATAATCTGGCAGGCGCCTTTGAACAGGGAATTCGTAACTACGGAAGTAATACTACACACTTGTCAGGCCTTACATTTCCGGTGGTCTGCTCATATTCTCAGAATTTCGACGCTATGCTCACCACTGCCCTTACATATATATCATCCACGTGAAACTATTGAATACAAATTATGATAATTACTCATGCACGTGGAAGAAACTTATTTGCCAATTTTATGAATACTCTAGGTGGTTAGTTTGGATAGATGAAAATTTGACCTGCCTGACACACTGTAACAATAAGTATAATTAGTCTGGAAATAACTCTTGAAAAAAATAGAAATTTGCTCATTCTTTTTAGTTGTTAACCCAGGAATCGTTAGAAATCAGGAACGATGTTGTTACATTCGCATTGTAAGGGAAATTTACAATTTCACAATCTACCTACAGAATATTTTTGGACGACAAGAACATTTCGTTCCAGCGACCTACCCTAAAATCCTGGGAAGTCGATCAAAACTTCCAGCCATCAACATTATAAAAGAACCGAAATTTTGTCTCCATCCAAAATATCTTTATATGCAGGTTGGACAATCCCAGATTTCACGTACAATATCGATATAATATCCTCATCCCTGATTCGTAACGACTCATGAAACAAAAGGTAAAAAAAAATGTTTTTTTTTTTTACATTTTCCAATGAGAACTCTGACGAATAATACGAGTAACATTACTTCCTACTATCATCGAGAATCTATTCGGCTATTCATCTCTACAGTCATTGTCACTCAACGTCGAAACAAACTGGTGATAGACGTGGGATAAAGACATGTTTGATGTCTTCCCAAACGTGTTATGTAGCGTTTACGAGAACATATGCGAGATAATGAGAGAAACGCGAGATCTCTTCTTACAAGCCTTGAATTACGTATACTCGAAGTGGAAGACTCGAGAGTTGGCTCAAAGATGGATAAATAGATGAGCCCCTCTGTCGTTAGTAAGACCATTCGAAATGTCCGTCAGCGTCCACGAAGTTTATCCACGTCATGCTCTCGCGAATTCTCGTGGTTGGCGACCTTTTACCAAGATTCTGTTATTCCACCATGTGACAACGTTCACTGTCGTCGCTCGTTGCCAAACGATACTCCCTTCTCGCGGGTCTTGATGAAGCTTTTCCTACTCATACACGTTCATCGCTGTGTCCGCCGTACCGAGGAAGTAGATCGAGTGCCACCACACGATCTGCGCCAATTTACAATAGAACATAACGTATGGCAAACACGGGTTTGTAATTTTGAAAGAAGCAATTAATCTGCCCAATGCAACGAACTGTTTTAGTGAAACATCATGACACGATTATCAATCTAGGAGACCTGATCAGCTGATTTTTATACAAGAAAAGCACACGAGCGTGGCGAGTGACATTGCTTTATTCGAAAAAAAAGTATTACCCAAGAGACTTTTGCCTAAGTGAGAAAATTTATAGTTCCTACCAAAGGGTGCGTGATAGAGAAAGCGACTGGGACCGAGATAACATCATGACACGATTATCAATCTGGGAGACCTGATCAGCTGATTTTTATACAATAAAAGCACACGAGCGTAGCGAGTGACGTTGCTTTATTCGAAAAAAAAGTATAACTCAAGAGACTTTTGCGTAAGTGAGAAAATTTATAGTTCCTACCAAAGGGTGCGTGATAGAGAAAGCGACTGGGACCGAGATATGATAGATTCATTACGGACTAAAATAAATTTCGTGCATCATCGAGAGCGTAGTTTTCTCATGATTCACGAAGTATTTTTACAAGATAATTTAAAGTAAAAAATTCTTGGAGCATCCAAGAGGATGGAATGCTACGAAAAAAAGAATCCAAGGTACTGACCTTCCGGAAGTCGATCGAATACGACACGTAATCGCGCCTCTGCCAGCATTTTCTGTATCAACTGTTATGCAATATTCCTCTCCTTGAGCAAGAGTCTGCTGGATGCCTTCTTTGATCTTACACTGATCGGCTTTACCGGTCGAGACGCTTTGTACCATGACGGGACTTCCCGGCACTTCTTTACCGCCGTACTTGACGTTGACCTTGTAACGTCCGCAGTCATCGGGTAGGTAAGTCGCCTTGTACTTGCCCTCGCCGATGTTCTGAACGGTTACCTTGCGAGGTGACTCGTCGGGACTCTAAAACAATTAATGCAAGAGTAGTGTCGTCAAAAGAAATTATTCGTTGAAGGATAGTGTAAAACAGTTCCAAGAATTGATGACTCACGAGAACTTGAACTTCGAGATCTCCGTAGCCGGCTTTGGAAGTGTCGACGACGAAATCAACCGGGAAGGAAGCGGTGCAGACTTTCGAGACTCCAGGACCGGAAAGAACAACTTTGTTCGCTTCGCAGGTTGGCAAAACTTTGACCTTGAAGGGACTTCCGGGAACGTCCTCACCGCCGTAAGTGACGCCGACTTGGACATTGCTACCGGCCGGTGGTGGTTTGTAGGTGACCTCGTAAACTCCATCGCCTCGATCTTCGATATCCGGTTTCGTCATCTGACCCTTGTCCGTCTTCAGTTTGACGTCCAGCTTAGCTGGACCACAGCTTGAAGTGTCGACCATAAACGTGGCTGGTACACCCTCACGCACTTGCTCCGGTTCGAGACCCGGACCGTAAGCTGCCACGTCCTTCGCATCAACTCCAGCCTCGACTTGCACCTTAAACGGTGAACCTGGTATGTGCTTGTCGCCGAATTTTATTCCAACGTCGTAATCCCCGATTTCGGTTGGTATATACTCGACGCTGCAGGAACCGTTGTAATTATCCACGCAGATCATTTGCGCCTCGCTAGGGCCTTCGATAGTAAGACCCAGTCCTCCGTTGCCGGCTCCTAGAAATTTGAAATTGTGCCAAAACGCGTTATGCCAATTATTGAATTGCACCCAGATTGTTTTTCATACAGGCTGATTTTCATAAGGTGTAACAAACTTCATTCTAAGGTAGATGGGATCACTACAAACAAAAGTTGCGAATATACATTAGGGTTATTTTTAATAGTTCACGGGATACAAAGTTTTAAAGTTGGTCCAATCAGAGCGCGCTGAGAAACGTTGGCCCCGCCCACTCCTCCTCTAGCCGTAGACATAGCACAGTATAGGGCGTTACATTTGGGGTTGCAAAATTCAGAGCAGTCAATTTTATTTATTACATCGTTACGCAGTCATTTTTATTTCTCTGGCATTGACTGCTAGTGCGAGAAGTGGGCGACTCCAACGCTTCTCGGTGCGTTCTGATTGGTCCAACTTAAAAACAGTTATATCTCGTAAACTATTAAAAATATCCCTCATGTATATTTGCAACTTTTGTTTGTAATGATCTCATCTACCTTTGAATAAAGCCTGTTACATCTTATGAAATTCACCCTGTATAATTATGATACTTCAAAAGTGTCATAATAATTTGTCTCCACGGTGTAACTGTATCAAACATATCGTCAAATACAAATTCGTTCGAACGTTGTGATTGTTGTCAACTGTTGAAACTACGATTTAATACCAACCGCTCGTTTCAACGGTGAACTTGTTGCACTTGTTGACGTAACCTTTGTCAAGACCTGGCCCGTAAGCTCTGCATTTGGTCGGATCGCAAGCACGCTTGACATTGACGGAAAACGGTGATCCAGGAATCGGCATATTATCGTAAAGTATGTCGATGGTATGACGACCCTCCTCGAAAGGCGTGTAACTAACGCGATATGTACCATCGCTCTGGGGTGTAATCACTTTCTCGGTTCGTCCACCGCTCGGATTGGTAATCGAACAAGCGATTTTTCCCTCGTCGCTCTTAGTCCTCGGTATGGCTCTCGTATCGACCGTAAATTCAGTCGGCATATTCACGCTCAAGCCTGTAATCCAAATTTATCAAAAAAACCTCAATTTTTGTCAATACAACAATTTATCAAAAACAAATACAGAATCTTATCCTTTGGTCGTAGTACGCCAACTACACAACGATAACAATCTCATCAAATTATCAATATTATCAAAAGTCGAGCTTAATCAAAATATCAAAAAAAAAAACATGCTTCAACCATTCTTCCTTTCCAAACCATCGTCAATTCGCGATACAACAGAAAACACATCATTCCCGTCTACGGAATTCACAAATCCATATTCGATCCAGCATATATAAATTCAGAAAACGAAAACAATGCTATTGTTCGATCGTAAAACTCACAGCACTAGCGAGCAATTAGAAACTCGAGAAATTCACATTACAATGTTGATATCGAAAACAATAGAGAGCTTGGCGGAAAGATCTCTGCAAGGATTCGCGATTTTGTTGCGGATTGTTGGATTAAGGATCTGTTGAAAACAAAAACAAAAAGAAAAATCGTCGTTAGATGAACGTCATGCTGGAGACGGTAGGATGATAAATGATGAGTAATCGAAAAATGAGAAAAAGAGACAATATGTATATGTGAAAGTAAAAAAAAAAAAAATCGAGCAGCAAAGAGAGAGGCATGGCACGCGATGCTCCTAACCGTGGGGCTGTATGCCGTTTCCGGTGACCTTGATTTTCGTGAGATCAGCTTCGCTGATGACGATAGCTTGGAACGGCGAGCCCGGTATGTGACGATCGTTGAAAGTTATGTTGATCCCGTAATCGCCGATCTCGGTTGGCAAATAAGCTACCGAGCAAGTACCATCGCCGTTGTCGCGACAATTGATCGCAGCTTCGCACGGACCCTCGACCGTAACACCGAGACCACCCTGGCCAGCTCCGCGAGTGTCGATGACGAATTCCGCTGGTCTGCAGACGATTCCACGATGCAATCCTGGACCGGAAGCTCGTACCTTTGCCGGATCACTTCCGTGGACGCAATTCAAGCGATATGGCAATGCCGATATTGGTTCACCGCCGAAACTTATTCCCAGAAGATATTCGCCCAGTTCCGTTGGTGTGAAATTTACGACGTAACCATCGTGCGCTGGTATAACTTGAGCCTTGACACGATTGCCCGATGGAGCCGTAATCGATACTTGAAAATCCGCTGCTTTTCCTGCATCCTGCGTTATCACCCGGAATTGCTGGAGACTGTTGACCGGTGCCGCTGTGATGATTTTTCTCTTTTTTCTATGTTTTGCTCATTTTGTTGTGATTGTTGTTTTTGTTTAGGAGAATAATTGTTTAACAGTTTACCTCGGATTATTTAAATTACTCGTGTGGTTATATTGTTGTTGTTGTTTACGATGGAATGACGACTTTGTATTTTCTTTTTTGTATTAGCATTAGCAAAAAGCGCTCTAGGCAACGAGAAGTGCGAGTTTTACGAATTTTCGGAATATAACGAAATGTGCAAAATTCGTTGGACGATACATATATTTTTAGACGATAGACCGAGGCATCTCTCGTGATCTGAAAATAAACGTATTTCTCGTGCTCCAGTGGAATGTCTCTAGGCAATGAGCGCGCTCTATTCCACGTTTTCCTCGACTTTGGAACGAGTCTTGTTTTATTTTGGTAGAAAAACAAAAGTATGTAAGAATTGGATTCGAGAGATGATTGTTAAAAAGCAAACTTCTTTGCCTATTTCCCGTCTCTTTGCGTCGTAGGAATATTTGCAAATTGCAGATAACTTCATGGCTCGTGTTTTGTCAATCTCTCGCGAATATATTCTCAATACTGGTCTCGTTATCAGCAAGACAATTTTGTCCGAAATGCTGAAATAATCTCGATCGATCCTACTCGAAGACCCGCTCCTTTTTGTTTGTCCTAGTTGAACAGTTATTGTAAATATCGATGAAACATGTATTTCGCGAATGATCGAATAAGGTCAATTAATCAGCAGCGCTATTGCCTAATTAGCCGATTGGAGAAAGAAAGAGAAAAGAAAGAATCTCGTAAACCAAGGAAACCGCAATCGAATCTCGATTTAGTGTACTCACTCGGTTCGAGACCGTCGACTTTGATCTTGGAGACATCCACGTGAGGTTGAACGTTAACCTTTATCGGACATTGAGGAACTTTCAAACTGCCGTATTTGAGATTGACCGTGTAGAGGCCAGGCTGTGGCGCTACGTAGTCGACGGTGTAAGTTCCGTCCTCGTTGTCGGTCAATGATACCGGAAGTTCGTGTCCGTCGGGAGTTGCCATAGATACCTCGAGATCACCGGCCCCAGCTTCGCGACAGTCGACATTGAAATGCGTCGCTGCGTTGGATTTGACGCCTTTGTCGAGTCCTGGACCAAACGCAGATACCATCGCAGGATTCAAGGGCGCGGTGACCTTTACTCTATACGGAGATTTCTTCGTTGCGACGCCACCGTAATTTACCTGGAAAGAATCGAATTTTTAATATCTTCGAATATTGCAAAATAAGAAAAAAGGTTCAATAATATTTATGGAGGTGTTAACAATAGCTTGTATCTAGCAGAAATCCTACCATGACGACATGCTGCGAACCGGAAGTCGGAACGTAATTTGCCTGGACAGTTCCATCGTGCTTGTCCTCGAGTTTGAGTGGAACCTCGCGACCTAGTCCGTCCTGTATGGAAACTTCGAGAGGAGCTTGTCCAGCTTTTCTCACATCGACGGTAAATTGCGTTGGTTTGTCACGGCCAATTCCCTCCGGTTGAATTCCTGGTCCGTGAACTTCGACCTACCGCAGAGCAATAAGCGAAATTAATTTCCAAGCTCCGTTACAAGTTATTGACGTGGCAAAGATAAGAAAGCATACCTTGCTCGGATCGAAATCGGACTTGGGTTGAATGTGAGCGATGTAAGGAGATTTAGGTATGTCCTCGTTGTCGCAGAGTATGTGAACCGCGTACGGTCCAGGAAGAGTTGGAAGGTATGAAACATCCGCGGTACCGTCGCCATTGTCTTGACAATCAATCTTTGCTTTGGACGGACCCTCGATCGAAAAACCAAGGGCTCCCGTCTCGCCGTTCGTATCGACGGTGAATCTCGCTGGATGACCAACGACACCACCGTGCAGACCTGGCCCAAAGACTCTGATCGCCGATTCCTTGTAAGGTCCAACGTTCACCTCGAACGGCGATTTTGGAATTTCTTTTCCACCGTACGTCACCATTATGACGTGTCTACCCTCTTTGACTGGAACGTAATGGCAGTCGTATGTCGTAGCATCTTTCTGCTTTATTCTGTAATATAAGCAATGTATTTTTTCTACAATAAATACTCGATAAACTGGTTGTGATAATCTGTTAGTTCTAATATTCTTTTTATGTCGATCATCGAAAATTCAATCTTGGTATTCGTTAGTAATTACAATAGTTTTCTTGAATATTGCTATTACTAATTATTTTTTAATATTCACAAAAACGTTTGTAATACTTCACAGAATAATTTCATATTTGCTTCATTCTTAAAATCTCGAAATTGAATTCTTTTTTAATTACTCAATTATATAATTTCACAGTCAAGAAAATCTCATCAAAAGCATCGAATGAACTTACTGTACGGGCAAGTTAGAACCCCCTGGACCTATGATCCGTGCCTCGGGAACTCCTTCACCGGCGTCCTTAGTGATTATTGTAAAATCAGCAATATCCTTGACACGTACACCGGAAGACAAAAGACCTCGACCATAAGCTCGGCATTTCTTGGCATCGGAAACCGGCGCGACGTGCACGCCAACAGGACTCTCCGGTATGAGTTTACCGGCGAAAAATATATTGACGGAATGAAGACCGATTATCGGTGAAGCGTATTCGCATCTCCATACATCCGGTGAGGTTTGGCGCAATTTTACCGGCACGGTTGTCTTCGAACCCTGTGTGTTAAAATAAGCAATGATATTCAACTCGGCATAAACCTCATCCATTCGTTCTCCGATACGTGAATAGAAAATTTGATGAACGTCACTATTCTTACCTGGGGGTCCAATATAATTACTTCCGGTACACCTCGTCCAGCTCCCTTGGTAAATACGTCGAAATACGTTGGACGATTGACGACGACGCCGTCCGGTTGTAAACCCGGACCGCTTGCTGTTACTTTGCTTGGATCACCCGGATGTCCTTCGACCATAACTGTGTACGGGCTCTTTGGAATTTCACGCCCACTAAAGAGCACTCGAACTCTGTGTGGACCCTCGGATTTTGGTGTATACGAAGCCGAATAAGTGAGATTTCGGTCATTGTTGAAACGGATGTCAACCTGAAAATTGTGGAAAATTTTTTCATATCGACGTACTTACAATGATTGGAAATGTAAACAAATAATCTTTAAAAAACATCAAATCTCCATTAAACTCTAGAAACTAGAGCTGCCCTTATTTGAATCAATTTTCATAAAGAAGTTTATGGATGAGCAGAAATTTCGGAGAAGCAATGTAGAACTTTCAATCAGTCAATTTTCGAACAATGTGAAGGGAGTGAGAAAATTGAGTAACGTTACCGGTATCTTTAATCCTTTTGCGTCCTCGGCAGTGACCTCGACGTTACCTTTGCCGGCCGAGAATGTCTCGACGGTAAAATTGGCTGGTGCTCCGACAATCGGCCCAGTGGGCTCTATACCAGGTCCGTAAGCTCGCACTCTACACGCAAATTTACAAGGAAAAAGGAACGACGAATTAACGAAACAGTCTCGAAAGATACGAACTAGGAAAAAAAACAATTAAAAAATTCGTTCTCTCGAAAAGAGAAATTTTTACCTTTTTTTTTTTCTCTTTACATTAAACTTTTTGAGCCAATCTGTTACGAAGCGTTATTTGATAATATAAAATACTCAACTAATCTGTATATGTCTACTACGACGTGAAAACGTGTGTGGCTACCTGAACTCTCCAAATGTAACAAAATCCAGAAGTAGAGTCGGACGGTTGGGTTAAGGCAAAAGTCATCAAACGAGATTAGACAGTGCGGGCATTTAAATTCATTTGTAAATAAAAATTATAATGTAACAGTGCCTCGGGTGAGAGAGCATATCTTGGTTTTTTGCTATTAAAGCTTGTGGAAAAAAAAAGTAAGCGCAAATCGCAATTTAAAAACACCAGATATACAGCGTTGCCCGACTTACCGCGGTGGGGGAATGCTGCCACCGAAAAGAAATGAAATATAAATTTTCAATTATTGAATTAACAATGGCAGCTAGAGATGTATTCTTGTTTTTGTTTTTCTTTTTCTATCTATAATCTCTTGCACTATAATTTCGCTTCGAACAGTATCGAAAATTGATGAAAGCGTGGCGAGTACACTTGGTAATTTCGTCACTTTTCATATCGATCAGCCCTTGCAGTAATATCTTAAGGAGATACAAAAAGTGAATGAAATCCGTTCGATTAATTTACCTGTTGGGATTGGTACGTGCTCGCAAAGGTGCACCGGGCTTTAACTTTGCATTTGGATATTGCGAGAGATAAGTCATCATCGACATCTCGTCGATGTTTGGGTTGACCATCTCCTCTGGTTTGATGAGCTAAGGAAAGATAAAATCGTTTGCAAGATTTTTAGTAAAAATATGGTGAAAAGACCGAGCTAAATTCGAAGTTGCAGAGCACAGTTTCGATTCTTAACACTCACCTGAGGAATATTGAGCCAATCGTCGGCCAGTCCCATAGCTTCGGATGCGTTTTGAACCGCATCGTTCGGATTCCAATCCGCCCAGTCAGGACACAGTCCTGGTGCAACAGCATCGACCAGGGCTCCCACAGCACGACCATCGTTCCAATCCGACGTGAAATTGTTGATAGGAATATCAGGAACTTTCGACTGTATCCAGTGCATCAACCTCTGTTTGGGTGTTGCTCCTTTCTCCGTACCATCGCCATCCTCGCCCTCCCACATTGGCATGGAAATGGCATAGTGAAGAATCAGAGTCCATATTAGACCAAGAATCAATTTCAACTTGCAGTCAACGATATCCGATGAATCTAGAGAAATGGAAGCAAAAATAAATTAACTCAGATATACAAAAATTAATTACCCAAAAAATAAATAACAAAATAACCTAATTCACATACATATTAATAAAATGAATTTAAAACGTAAATCACTCTAGATTCGAAGACGATGAAGACTTAAACACAATGAGATTAGGACTAAATGTATGAAGAAAAAATCCATCGAATTCGTGAATGAGAATTTCCCAACGAGTTGTGCCAAACAATAAAACCCGTAAGAGCATCCGTGAGATTTTCTGAGGTTTCGGTTCGTTGCATTCAACGTATAATTCACGCATAAGTTAAAACTATTCTGGGGAACGTTTAAAATAGTCGTCGATGTCTCTTTCTTGGTGGAAACCTTGGCCTCGATCAAACTCACAGAAATGAGAATACACCACGTACGTAACGAGTCAACTTCTTGGCAAGTGGAGACCATAAAGTCCAACACACGTCACATGGGCAGAGGGAAAGGAAGAGTGAGAAAGAGTGAGAGAGAGAGAGAGAGAGAGAGAGAGAGAGAGAGAGAGTGATGAGGATTAGTCATCATTGAACAATTCATTTATTTCACGTAGCTCTAAAACTTTGTGCATTATCTCGAACGTTAAACAAAGTGGCAAGATAAGAGATGATACGGCTGTCCGAACAAACACGAAAAGAAAGTGAAAAGATTTTATTTTTCTGAATAAAAATTTATAAATATCTCTGACATATTTCAGAAACTGGAGGAGGAAGGGGGGGGGATCTCGAACTCGAGAAGGACCTCTCGAACATCTCAACCGGCGAGATATCCAATTTCAATGGCCGCCAATGACAGCTACGGAAATGTTGGAGATCAGGCACGACAGAAGCACAATGAACTCTTTCATTGAACGAACGAGCAAATTAGTGAAATCATCGATGATTCTGTTTGTTTATGTCTTTAATTTTTTTCAAATTACAAAAATTATTTTTATACACTCGTCTTGTTCCGCGATTCGATTTTTCTGTTTATTATCGTTTGAATGATATCACTTTTTAATTCGATATGATTCACCGTAACTTCATTCGATATTTTTTAATTACCGAAATGAGAAAAAAGATACTCATAGTTATTTCGCTCGATGACTTAATTCTTATTTTTTGCTCACGATTATAAGAAATGACTTTTTGATGTTAGTATGATTCATCGTATTTTTATTCGATGATTTTTTTCCTTCTCATTGGGAAAAAATAACTGATATAAGTAATTCATGCTGATTTTATTCGATGTTTTTATTTGTATTTGTTTTCTGATATGAGTATTTTTCTGACGTGTTTTTTTTTTCTCGTCATCAAACAATGCCTAGGGAAATAATGGCATGGTTATGTCGCGGCTGCTCCCATATCGTGACGAAACTTGAGAATTTCGAAGGTGTCGTGGCAGGCACGCTTTATGATGATAGGCCTCGGGGTCGACTCGTATGTAAAAATACGTGAGACCTCGGGCCACGCGCCTGGGTACACACGCGTCATATATATGTATACATTAATATTATCTTTTTTTTTCCTCGGTATACTCGCTAGCAAATTTGGTGGTATAACGAGATAACCGAAATGCCAGACTTATCATCGATTGCGAACTCGATTATCAACGATTATCAAACGTTCGATAAAATAGAAACGCGATAAAAAAAATGCGAAATGATCAAGGTTATGTTAAGCAAACGGTGTTACGTAAGGAGGTTCAAGAAAATATTTACTATTGGATTAAAAATATTATCGCCAACATTTTTGAACGCGGATAAAAAAAAGGCGAGGAAAAAACGAAAAATTTGGATTCTTTCATTTATGAGTAGATAAATTTATTAATTTTTGCTCGATTGGTAAATTCATAAAATACAATTTAAAATATCGATTTTCTTAAAAATCTAATTTTTTGGAAAATTAAAAATGTTTTGAAACAATTGTAAATCGTACAAAGATCGTACACGAATGGTTTTTTATTACGAAAATAAAATGTCATGTACGAAAAAAGAATGTCGAATCTTCTCAACCGTGTACATCGCCACGAAAAACAAGGAAAGACAATGAGTGTGAAAAATTCATTATAAAAAGGTATTCGTCAGGAACGTAACAGCAGAATAGTAGAGGAAAAAAATAAGTATGATTAATCGAAAGTGACTAAAGTCAATGAAGGGTAAACGAGATTTTCTTCTCAATGACATTAGAGGGAAGAGGCGTGAAAGCGAGAAGGAATAATAAGTACGGAAAAAAAGAACCGTACACCAGTAGAAAGATACGAAAAGAAACGTCAGGAGCGACGGCCCCACCGCGGCCGATTCATCCTGGCTATTTTAAGCAATTACCAGCGAGAAACGAGTGACGTCACACGCATACACACGAACGAGCCGGGAGAGAGAAAGAAGAGAAGTTTGAGACGAGTTACACCAGCGGCGGTTCTTACTACCTACGTACATAACCTCCCTACGAACGTGAGTTTAACGCCGAGACGTGAGACTTTCGAAGACGTTTATCGCCACTCGAGTCACGAACGAGAGGTAATCGATGTGCGTGTTTTTCACACATCATCGACTCTCTTTACCCCGGGAGTTCTCGAATCGACTGATACCCCGGCCCAGACTCGATCTTGTGCGATACTTCCGGTGTTACAATTCTGCGTCACCCACTTGAGTTTACTCGATGAGCCGCGAGAGGCTCTCTAGGACTTCTCCAAACTTCTTTCAAGTACTTCAAATTCAACTTGAATGGACTATTAAAAATATATATTTGTCGTCGTTCGGACTAGTCGACAAAAAAACATCTGAATTCGAGGATTTATTTCATCGTCGATAAAACAATGCGAATTATTGAATTAATTAGATATTCAAATCGATCGATGTGAATTATATTTTTGCCTAACGTAATATTTAACGGTACTTGTAAAAACATAATTTTACGAACGATAAAGAACGATAATGAACCAACGTGGGACTTTCGAGTTGGATAATTTTTCGAAAGAAGAATTGTATATGAACAAAATTGAATGTTTCATTTTTTTTTTTTCATAATGGCAGATTGTCTTTCGTGGGAAAACGAAATTGCTCATTTGTCTGGTATCACGTCCAATGGCTTCCAGTGATTTCAACCCACGAAAACTGAGTCAGCATAACGAAAGAATTCCGCACACTGCGATATCGAATTTATACGTCAAGCATTTTTTCTTTCGTATTCGCGAGTTAATTTTCATTTCTCTCATACTTTGTTCCAGGACAAAACTAAAAACGGATGTGAGTTGGGTGTGCACGATGCATTAACGCTATCCCGTGACAGATCTTGAATTCTCAGCCACCGCAAAACGCCCCTCGTCCAAAAGACAATAGACGAATCTCGAGTTCCTTCATGTTCCAGGCCACAAAGTGCAACGTGACAAAAGACGAGTAAACAATATTGTTGAGATGGTGTTTGATTCCACACTACCAGAGATGTGCCTTGCCCCTGCAATCTTCTTACGGGCCTCACCAGACTCATGAATAATGGACCCAAGTTGGATGTGTATGAACTCAATTTTTTCTTCTCTCTGAACAAGATTTATTCCAATTAATTCATCTCCAGGATACGTGACACGAATCAATTGGCGAAGAAACACACTCCAACGATAAATCTTACGAGAAAGATATCAAGTCGTGCCAATTCGAGAGAGAAAAAAGTGGAGAGTTGGGATTATTCTGATTGATGTTTTTGCTCGTTTCGTCAAAGATACGATATTTAATCCGTACGAGGTCTCGTCGAAGGAAGTCCTCGAAATCCATCGTACATTCATCAATGTTGCTAAGGCGCTTGGGAATTGTAATACACACATGACGCGTCGTCCTCTGAATCGCTTTGCATCGACTATTAATTATAATGATTATCGTCGTGAATGTCCGGTCGTAATGCTACACATCAAATTCCACAGGAATTACGACATCGACATGCACATTGCCGGACTGATGTCAACGTTAATTCGAGTAAAACATGAGAAAAAAACGTATGAATTATAAGCGTGAGAATATGTAGTTTGCAACAATTTCGAGAAAGTTTTCAATATTTGTAATCCGGATTTTGTAGAAAATTTCATTTGTTTTCAATTAGCTTTTCAATTCTCGTTGCTCATACTGAAGGTTCAAGGAAATTTGCATTTCTCCAAAATTGAAAATTGAAATTCAAATAGATTCCTTGCAAACTCTAAATTATAATACACACGTTGATCATGTGAATTCTATTCCTCCAACAATTTTAAAGAAATGATAAATATTCATACTCCACCACATTTAAATATCTCTCTAAGAAATTAAATTAAATTTCAGATTACACTTTTTGCTGAACTAAAACGTCATTGAAAACGTCATTGTTTCAAAAGAAATCAATAATATGTTTGCGTTCATTAGTATAACGTCCTTTGAATTATCTCAAAAGTTCAAGAAAGCTTCAATCCGCAAAAAATTGAAAACAAACGTCAAATCAAAATTATCGCAAACGACTACATCGTGTTTATCGTATACACGATAGAATTCTAGTAGTTATGGTTAGTACGATGCCGGCCAGTGCACGGTCAATGACGTAAGTGTTAATTAAGCGCTTGTCTCATCGGTGACGCCGTGAATTAATTCGACGGCAACACCGAGAGTCTGCCACATCGATTTGCAGCCATCGAAACTAATCTGTTTTTCTCCTTTTTGTTTCTAGAACACATCATCGCTCACAGTGGTCATTGTAATTGAAACTCGATGAGTGTAAACCCTCGACAAGCACGAAGCTCGCTCGGACGCGTATCTCGGTGAGGCGATAGGTATGCGTATCAACGGAAGCCACGAAGTGGCTAACCACGCTCACCCGCCAGCAGCAACCAAACGGACGCTCGTTATGCATTTTTTTTTGTTTCTTTTTTTTTTTTTGAAAAAAGGCACGCGCGAGCGTTTTGCCGCTTCGCGTTGGATTTGTAGCGCAGACTCGCAAGAACGCACGTTATAGCGATGATGCGATTCTCGGGATCGCAGACGTCTCGGCGGAGAAAGTGGTCGAAAAACCTCGTGGTGGGACCAGGTGAAGGTCAGACACACAGACACGGTTCGCTCTCGGTGTCGTCGGCATTGCGCTCACCGAACGTCATTCTCCTCGTTTTGTTCCCGGCTTCTCTCTAACCAACGCTCTTCGCTTCTTCAACTAAAGTTTCGAATAAGAATTCCAACGTCTAACATGCCTACTGTCAATGTCAGTTAAATTATCCGCCGACGTCGGTTTTGAAATTAAAAATTGCACGAAATGTTAATGCAATCAGCTTTCAAAAATATTGTTTAACGATTAATTGCTTTCTCTTTTTAATTCGACACTCGAGTATTTATTATTTTATTATTTATTAGAATACTAAAAAAAGTGGAAACTTTCAATGGTATACAAAATTCGTCTGTTAATTTGTTTTTTACTGAAAAGATTTAATTTTCGATACGGAAGTTTTATTTTTATCGATTCGTTTTATTTTTATCGATTCGTTTTTTGTTTATCGATTCGTTTTTTGTTTATCGATTTGTTTTTTGTTTATCGATTTTGTTTTTATATACAAGGGCCTCAGGAATTCCAACGTCTAACATGCCTACTGTCAATGTCAATTAAATTATCCCCCGACGTCGGTTTTGAATTTAAAAATTGCACGAAATATTAATACAACTAGCTTTCAAAAATATTGTTTAACAATTAATTCCTTTCTCTTTTTAATTCGACACTACAGTATTTATTATTTAATTATTTATTAGAATACTAAAAAAAACCCTGGCAACTTTCAATACTATAAAAAATTGATCTGTTAATTTGTTTATACTGAAACAATTTAATTTTCGATCCGGAAGTTTTCTTTATATCGATTCGTTTTTTGTTAATCGATTTTATTTCTCTCTAAAAGGGCCTCAGGAATCTTTACCTCGAGAATCAACCGGAACGATTTATCACGGTCGAATTACAATTCTATTACGTCAGCCGCTAGTTTTCAAGGTCCTTCACGAATTCGACAAGTGAGACACGCTTTCAAGAACCGCCAATTCTCCAAAATCCCTCCGCCGAGCGCGACCCTTTCAACGTAAAGAACCTTTTGTGCGTGTGTGCCGAGAGATCTTAGTTCTTATTTTCGTTTTTTGCGTCCTTGAGGGTCGATCGCGAAGAGGTGGACCAACACCGAATGTCGGACCTCTCCATTCTACGATTCGTGGCCTCCGAATAACTAAACTCCCTTTCTGTCTATCGTAGACTTTTGTATATACGCGAATAAACCGCACGCATAAATTAAAATTAATATATAGCTTCCTGTTAAAATAGTCGCTGTCACGACTGAAGACCAGTCGTTCGAGTCTTCTACCGTAACGACAATGTTATCGCTTAATGTAATACGAGTTCGTTTCGGTTAGTTTAGCCGGTCACATACGTGCCAAACTTGTTTTTTTCATTTACTCTCACCACCACTCTCTATGTTCTCTCTCTATCTCCCTCTTTCTTTTATGGTCAGGTACAGTCGCTTTCAAATCCCTTTCTCAAGAATTACAAGCTACCTTGACCTTTAGAAAGAAGTATATATTAACTTATCTCACAAACTTCCCATACCCAAGGACATTTTGTCTCCCAAGTGGAATTGGAAGATTAGCAAGAACGTTAGCAAATAATTCAAACGTTAAGTTAAAAGCTTTCTTGTAAATTCGAGAAGAAGAAATGAAACGAGGTGCAAAATTGCATTCGGTTGTGAACTCGCTGTTCCATATTCGGGCGACGCGCGCGCCTTCGATGCATACGGCTCTCTCTCTCACTATATATACAGATATGTTCCATAGTCAGCAAAGCCATTGCAACCTGCTTGCATCAGTCGGCCCGGGAACTTCGCGGATCGATTCTCATTTCGTGCCTCGCTCGCATTGTCGTTCTTTCCTATTTCTCGTCCGAGCCATTAAACACTGGGGTATTACAACGTTTTTCGGTTGCTAGGATAATTCTAAACGCGCGTTAGCTTCTTTCTGTTCTTCATTGTATTCTCACTCTCGCCTGATTAGGTTTTGGGATGATTTTTGTTAGTGATTTTTGTTTCATGTTAAAGAAAGAAGATAAAGGGAAAAGGATTATCCGTGACTTCCGGTTTTGGGTACTTACCGATATTGACGATACGTATACCCTCGTCGTCGAGAAACTTGAGAGCGACTGAGACGTTTTCCAACTTTTGGGAACGAAAATTCGGCTTCTTGTTGTGTTTAGGTAAACGCTTTTGGGCGAGTACCTCGATCAACGCGACGAGGCCAAGACCGTCTGATAGATCGGTTTCTAAATCGGCAATGTGTTTATTCGCGATTTTAAGATGTTCGTTGGCCCATCTTGTGAATGTATTCTGTTGTATTCTCTTCCACTGTGCATCCTCGGCTAACTCGCGCTCGATCATCTCGTCCTCCTCCTCCGGGGAGTTCTCGCTCTTGACTGACTTATCATTCTCATTCATCTTATCGGGCCCCGGCTTGGCTGGAAAGGCGCTTAGGAATATGCCGGTGTGTCGCTGGAGAAGCGCGCGAGGCTAACGCCGCGCACTCTGACGTCGAGTTCGCGACGAGGTGGAGGTGGAAAAACACACTCTCACACACACAGATGCACTCGCGGAAGCGAGCAAAAGACTTTGAGCGTGCGTCGAGGGAACACCTATGGCTTAGAGGACTTTTCACTTTCCTCTTTCCCGAGAGAAATTCTTCCTTCTCTTCAAGATTTTGATGTTTCTTCTTTTTTCTAGTTTCTTCGATTTCTTTCTAGGGAGAAAAATCTTTCGGATAGAATGTTTCTTCCACTGTTGATCGTTTCTTCAACGACTGGTTCAATGTGATTGTATCGCTTGAAGAGAATCCTGTGTTTGCGCACAAATTTCTATATGTTTGTTCTGCTGTAGAGCTCTTCCTTGACAAATTCTGGAGTGAGATTAGATGGTGCTTGTTATCCTAATCTTCTGATAACGATCCTGATTACGGGCGATTATTGATAGTTCAGTGAAGTGTAACTTGGAGTGATACAGATCCGTTAATTCTTTACTGTTGTGATTTCAGAATGATCCTTGGCCTTGTGTCCAATCCAATCGTGGCGACACCTGTACAGAAGAAATTGTTCGTTTAAGGATCAGTTCTGAAATAAATATTGCAACTGAAAATAATTATGGGTCAATTGAATTCAGAGATTTTAACATAATTTTGGAGTAATCTTCCATGGGGGAAAAAGTGGAGAGTCTATGCAACTAAAAGCAGATAAAAGTGGTAAATGTTGTTGAAGTTGTTGCAATTTTAAACAACTATAGTTGAATTGAATTCAGAGATTTTGACATAATTTTGGAGTAATCTTCCATGGCGTAAGAAACTGGAGAATATATGCAACTGAAAGCAGATAAACGTGGTAAGTGTTGTTGAAGTTGTTGCAACTTTAAACAACTATAGTTCTATTGAATTCAGGTATTTTAACATAATT
>JAPYZT010000960.1:0-31606 GCA_030522965.1 Tryphoninae sp. A BG-2022a
TTGTAATCTTTCATGGAGAAAGAGACTGGAGAATCTATGCAACTAAAAGTAGATAAAAGTGGTAAGTGTTGTTGAAGTTGTTGCAACTTTAAACAACTATAGTTCTATTGAATTCAGGTATTTTAACATAATTTTGTAGTAATCTTCAATGGGGAAAGAAACCGGAGAATTTCTGCAACTAAAAGTAGATAAAAGTGGTAAGTGCTGAAGGATTGGTAGAACCAGTGGGAGCTAAAGCAAACATCATCGCGAGAGCCAAGCCCGCAAGTAGAAAGGACCGCGTTGGGTCAGACGCTGTCGGACAGCTTCGCACCAGCCATGACAACAATTCTACCTTCTAATATAAGACAGAAAATTTTCCGAATCGAGGGAAACATTTGTCTTACGAACAACGTATATAGATTGATTCGAACGCATCTGGCACTGAATCACAAAACGAAAATCGGATATGATTCATTCCTCGCTCGAGTGTTGCAACACGACGCGAGGGGACGCTCCAATAAATTTTGATTCTCGAGACACCCAAGATTACATTAATTTCACAAATTTAACACTTTTGAGGTCAAACGTTCTTTTCATCCGTTCATTTGTTCTATAACATCTTCCTTTTTTTTCTTCAATTCTGTAGCAACTGGCTCAAGATCGGATGCCTGGACAATGTTTTATCTAGAGAATTTCTCGACAAACACGGTGCGTGAAAATGTTTCCTCGTCACGCTATATACTCAGAGGCTCACTGCCAAAGGTATTTTAAAAATACGTATTGAAACTTGGAGGAAGCATGAGATCTGGCGTATAACATTGAGAAGCTTCATTCTAATTCACTTATAGTTAAACTTATCCTTTCGCTACGAACAATTTACAAAAAACGCAACAAACTATAATCCAAAACGAATGAGATTCGTCGCGTATCGATACATATCCTTGTTTGCTCGCGATTGTGAAATCACGGTTCGAATTTCGCAATCTTAATAATACCGTAATCCGCTCGTCCGAGCTTAACGCCCCTGAGCGACCGTTGCTTATGTGTAAACACTGCGTTCTCGGTATCTAATAACAGATTGGCCTCTGACCGAGGAACATTCGCGATTATAAACATTTCTATAATCAGCAAGAACTGAGAATAATAATAACAATAACAATAACATTAATTACGCCAATTATAAACGCTTACGAGGTTCTCCGGAATTCTAATTAAATCGTTATGAATCGAACGAGAAATCGCAGTAGATTAGCCGTGAGTTGATCGGACAAAAGTCAGCTGGATCGTAAGAGTTTCCGGCACGTGAGTTTTCCTTTAATAAATAAAATTTATACAATTGTATGAATACATATAGATTGTACTTTGTTGAAATGGAAAGGATAATGGTAACATTACCTCGATAGTAATAAGTGAAGCGATGAAATTGTTTAATTTTCGAAGATTAATCCGTATCTGTGTTGAAAATTGATGTGAACGAATCCTCGAGATTTCTTCCTCGTTTCTTCCACAAGATGTTTTGTTTTACTTGTTCTTTTGTCACGAGCACTGGTCACTCGCGCACAGTAACTCCTCGAATATTTTCCAAGCGGTTGATCCTTTCCTTTGACCGAAGGAGAGGCGAGAACCGAAAAACAAAAAAATAGAAAAGTTATCACGTTTTAACGTCGGCGTCGTCGCCGAGACAGTGGCAGGTTTAAAGATCTTTCGCGTTTAGTACCGAGTCGTGTTGCGAAGGCAAAAGCAGCTCTGAGTTGAAGTTCTCCAAGAATAGTTCGGCTATCCCTCGACGGTTTGAGCCCCCCGAATCTCACCGTCGCGCGCCTTCACCGTTTTTACCCTCGCTTACTGTCTCGTGGTAGGGGGGAACAAGTGCCACAATTTCTATATATACACGAACGACTAATATCGCAGCCACCACACGCAAACATCGAGGCGAACAAGCTCTATCTGTCTTATCCAAATTCAATGACTCTGAGTCAAATCTGTGAACGAGACAACACGACTCATCTATGCGGGGGCGATGAGTTAAAAAAGATAGAACGAGATGAAACAAACAACGAAACGAGGGGAGAGCCCCGAAGATGATTTCTGTGATAGAATTCTCGATTATCTAAATGCATGAATTTTGTCGATTGCAAAGATATCAAAATAATTGATTTATAGCTCTTCTTTCATTAACATTTTTTTGAATAGCTTATAAAATTTCTGTTATAGGCATTTTTTGTGATAGAAGAGAACTCTTGATTATCTAAATGCATGAATTTTGTTGATTGCAAAGATATCAAAATAATTAATTTACAGCTCTTCTTCCATTGAACATTTTTTTAATAGCGTATAAAATTTCTGTTCCAGGTATTCTTTGTAATAGAAGAGAACAAACAACGAAACGAAGGAAAAGCCCTGAAGATAATTTCTATGATAGAACTCTCGATTATCTAAATGCACGAATTTCATCGATTGCAAAGATATCAAAATAATTAATTTACAGCTCTTCTTTGATTAAACATTTTTTTTTTAATAGCGTATAAAATTTCTGTTATAGGTATTCTTTGTGATAGAAGAGAACTCTCGATTATCTAAATGCACGAATTTCTTCGATTGCAAAGATATCAAAATAATTAATTTACAGCTCTTCTTCCATTGAACATTTTTTTAATAGCGTATAAAATTTCTGTTATAGGTATTCTTTGTAATAGAAGAGATTGTTCGTTGGTTCGATTGTTGGATCTTCTCGCTTATTTTTGTTTTTTCGTATGGATTCGTCAGACGTGATCGACCTACTAAAACGTGCATCGTGAAATGTAATCGAGCGTGGGGTGAGAGTACGTTACCTTCGCGAACAACTTTGGAATAACGAACCGTATATGGTAGTTGGAGCTCTTAGGCACGCGGACGAGAGATCCGAGGTGATACGCTTATATATCTATATATATGGAGGCTATATATATATTCGTATGTATATGTATATATATATATACGAATATATGTACGGAGACTCGCGAGTGTCTCTCGGTAAATCGAGGGCTGAATGACCCAGTCAACCATCTCTTTATCTCCGTATGCGTTTCGCACAGCTCGCTTGACCATAGCGGGATAAAGAGGACTGTCGTACGCGAACCGGTCGTTTGCGAACCTTGTCGGTCGTTAAAAAAAAGAAATCATATGTGCGTTTCGTTTAAACTCGACCCGACCGCCTTTATGAGCAAACAAAAATTGCGTGAAAACTAAAAATATTTCTAATAACGAATAACAATTTGTCGAAATATTACTATAAAAATAGAAATCATTCGTATCACTCGAAATTCACTGAGTCTCCGCAATATTTAAGTAGAGTGTGAACTTCTAGGTAAAACGAAGAAAACATGTTTGCGCCCTCTTTGAAGTGTGAAAGGTTTTTCGGAGTAGAATATCCTCCGAAAGAATTTGGATGTAATTAGGCTCTTATGGAAGCTACGACTGCCTTTGCCGCTTTGTCAAAGTCGTTTTCCATGGTAAACGGTAGCTGGGACTCTTCGAGGATCTTCCTTGCTTCTGCCACGTTCGTACCTTTTGATGAAAATAACGAACGTGAGAGACGTGTTCAAAGCACGGATATAGAGCAATCTCGAACGATTGTTTACCTTCGAGCCTAACTACTACTGGTCGTTTAATTCCTAAGCTTCTAGCTGCAGCGACCATGCCTTTTGCTATTGTCGCACAGTTGACTATTCCACCAAAAACATTGACAAAAATGGCCTCGGCTTTGGGATCTAAAATGGATTGAAAAAATAGAGAGATTTATTTTGGGAATTGGGCGAGTCTTATATGCGCGTTTGATAACCGTCGATTTTTACCTTCTGCTACTAGTCTAAAAGCGTGAAAAACTTGATCTTCCGTAACGCCGCCACCTACATCCAAGAAATTTGCAGGTTCACCGCCATTGAGTTTTATAATGTCCATTGTGGCCATTGCCAAACCTGCTCCATTTACTGTGAAGAAAAAGTATGTATATTGATGACAGTCTTTGACAAAGGAATAGCATAGCAATTGTCTGGCAAATTGAGAATACCTAAACACGCAATGTTGCCTCCCATGCTTATATAATTGAGATTGTACTTTGAAGCAGCAACTTCTGCTGGATCTTTCTCACTTATGTCCTCCATGTCGAAGATATCTTTTTGACGAAATTGGGCATTATCGTCGAAGGATATCTTTGCATCAACAGCGACTACCTGTTTGTCATCAGTTTCTACCAAAGGATTAATCTCGATCTGCAATGCATCAATGTCGACGAACAAACGCCAGAGATTTTTGAGTTCGTACATAGCTTTCTCGTGCACTTCTTTCTCTGTGAAGCCCAAAAATGTGGCAACTTCCTTGGCTATCTTGTCGTCTATACCGTCGTATATGTCCAATGGAATGGTTTTTATAGCGTCCGGAGTTTTCTCAGCCACAGCCTCAATATCCATCCCACCTGCGGGTGAAGCGATCAATACGGGACCATTGTACTGACGATCCATGAGTATGCAGACGTACGTTTCTCTCTTGATGTCTACGGATTCAGCTATCATGACCTTCTGAACTACGATACCATCTTTCTGAGTTTGCTTAGTGATCAAGCGATGACCAAGCATATTCTTTACGATATCCAAAACGGCTTTGCGACTGAAGTAACAACACAGTGAGAAGATTAATAATAATAATAATAAGGTGATATATTTAAAAACCAGGAGATCTAGTACTTACTCTTTGGTAAGATGGACACCACCTTTAAAACCATTGTCAAACCATCCTTTCCCACGTCCTCCTGCCAATACTTGTGCCTTAATAACATACTCGTCGAAGTCTGAAACAATAAAAGAGGTAAATAGCAAGACGTAAAAGAGAACAAAGTTATTGAATCCATGAATGTCAATAAGAGCAGTAAAAAAGTGATTCGATTTCATTAATAAACTGCTCTATTGCACCGAATAAAATTAGCAACACCCACCCTAAGAAATCACTTTAAAGTACCTGACATACCTAAGGTACTTACAAACTATTGTAATTACATGCATCTGTACGAATTTCACTTACGAAATTTGTCGAGCGCCGAGGGTGCCTTGTTGAAATCGTCGACTATGGTAAACTTTTGTACCGACACACCGCAATCTTTGAGCAGCTCTTTGCTCTGATATTCAAGAAGATTTAATTTCCGCGACGGTACGAAACTCGCTTGGGATAATTTATTTAGACTACCCATTCGAGTAAAAAGTTTTTTCGCCAAGAACGCCGACATTGCTAACCTAATTCTGTGCAAGCTGTAACTGAGAGAACAAAAGTAGTACAACTCAAAGTCTGGTTTTTCGCCGTCGCGCTATCCACCAAAACTGATAATCTAATATTCAGCTGGTCTGTTTGAAATGTATCTCTCTTCTTATCGGCGTATACTTGTTTTCTTTTTTTCACGATATAGAAACCGGTACAGCAACTTTCTGAAAACATGGAGTATCCTGTACGTTCGTACCTATAGACGCATTTCCAAAGTGCATTACGTAAAAAGTGTTTCTAATATTTTTTGTGTATTTAACCATAGAGTGAGTAATTAGTACTACAGTTGTGCCACAACCTATTCTATGCGACCACTCTTCGCACCGGAAATATAGGGTCGAGTGCCGCCGCAGCCGGAAATAACGTTTGAACGTAGCCACCTAGTGAGAACTCGATAATATTACCGAAGGCATACTATCCCGTCTAGTACAACTTTCGCTATTTCGTGGAATTTGCCAAGTCTGTGAAACCTACGATTACGCTACTCTGCCAGTTGCCTCGCGTATTTCTCTCATGTAATTTGCATCATTTACATTCGTGATGTGAGTATATAGTTATATTCTGTTTAGTCGTTGTTTAAACGAATTAACGATATCAAGTGATTGTCGTTGTCTGAAAAAAATCATTAACTATGAAATGCTTTTGTGCCGGAGAAAGTTTCGGAATTTTTCAGAGCTCTCCTCGACCTAGCCTATGCTCGTCCGGCACTCTCATCAAAACAATTCTACAATACCTTTTCTTACGTACACTATAGCTTCCCACCATTATTTCAATATATTACTGCAATACTAACTTCTCTAATTGTATATCTACGATAAATTGGTCCTAGAGGTTGCTGTCTTGTTCGTGATGTAAAGACGATCATCGTGATCGCACTCGCCGAGTTGCTGATATCGCACAATTACCGCGGTAAAATCGGTCGTCGTGCTACGAAAATTGTTTCCTCCATGCTCGATTTACATTGCGAATTAACCTCTAATTTTCCGACGTCGTCGACTATTTTGGCGATGTAGTAAGTTTATTCGGCGATGTTTACCAACTGAAAGCTTTGTTTCCACGTTTTTGCAGGATCCTCGAGTAGCAAAAATGTCAGTTCACTACAAATTCAAATCCACATTGGATTATGACACTGTATCGTTCGATGGGCTTCACATATCCGTTGCTGATCTCAAGAAGGCGATTTTTCATCAGAAACGAATAGGCAAAAATACAGACTTCGATCTCCAGATAACGAATGCTCAAACCAAGGAAGGTAAGAAAAGCATTAAATAAGTTATATTCTTTTCTATAGATGTCTAAACTATAACTTATTCTACAATTATCGATGAATGCTTGCAGATTACACAGATGATAATGCATTGATAGCAAAGAATACGAGTCTTATAGTGGCTAGAGTACCCCTGACTATTCAGCAGAAAAGATCATGGGATAGAAATGAGCAGCCTGCCTTTGCAAATTCCAAAGATGAATCCAACATGGGGAGATCAGTCGATCTCACTCGTTTGGATGGCTCTGAAGAGGACAAAATTCGAGCTATGATGACTCAGTCTACTCAGGATTATGACCCATCCAAGTATGTACAAAAGAATGTTTAAAAGAATTTCTTTTTGGACCAGTGCAGTTAAATTTGATTTTAAATGGATTGCAGTTACATGAAGATACGAGGAGCTAATCAAACAGGCGAAGTTCCTCCAAATTATCGTTGCTACAAGTGTCACCAGCCTGGACACTGGATAAAAAATTGTCCTTCTGGCGTCGACAGAGAACCCATTGAGATAAAAAAGAGCACTGGTATACCAAGAAGCTTTATGGTACCAGTAGAAGGTCCTCTTGTTCCTGGAGCAATGATGACGCCTACTGGCCAATATGCGGTACCTGCTATAGATCAGTCAGTTCATAATATTGTATTATACAACATTGTTTCCTTTAATATAAATTCGTATGTATATTAACAACATATTTACTTATAGTCAAGCTTACAAAGAAGGGAAAAAGGAACGTCCACCATTTGCTCATGATCCAGAGCCAGTTGTTGAAAAACCTGAGATACCCGAGGATCTTCTGTGCAACATTTGCAAAGATCTGCTAACCGATGCGGTGATGATACCCTGCTGTGGTAATTCATTCTGTGACGAGTGTAAGTAATTATGGAGATTGTGAGAAGATACGAAAGAAACAATCGAAATGTCCATTCTGATCGCTATTAGTCGTTTTCATTTGCCAGGTATCCGGACATTCTTGCTCGAATCCGAAGAACACGAGTGTCCTGATTGCAACGAAAAAGACGTCTCACCCGAAACTCTTATACCCAATCGTTTTCTACGTAATGCTGTGATGAATTTCAAGAACGAGACGGGCTATGCTAAACGTCAGACTTACAGACCAACGATGCAATCGACCCAGTCTCTCCTTAAATTGGAAAAACCGAAGATCGAGAACGCTCAGCAGCCTGCTCCATCTGCATCTGCACCAGACAACAATCAGAGTACGATGGCACCGATTTCACAAGCTCAGAGTTCAGCCAGTTTGACGTCCCAAGACACAACAGAGAAACTACTAGATGTTCCTGATCCTGTAGTACCTCCGAAATTTGACGAACCAGTAATCCCAGTGACGATCATACCTGGTAAAGTATCGACGAAATTAAATTTCTTAAACGAATCTTTCATAAGTGTTTTATACATATGTATATATATATATCTATTTTAACAAATTTGAGTGGGACAAGAACTGCTGCTTTCAGCATGGTGCAGTAATTAGCATAGGTATTTTTCAAGCGTCATTATTTTTCATGTATCTGCAAAATGTAAAAAAAGCAGGATAAAAATGTTTTTCTGATCGTCTAACTCGACGTACGTTTCAAAAGTGGTGGTGTGACGTGGCGCCATCTTGAATTCTGCACCGGCGTTTTTCCAACATATATATATCTATATTGATGCTATATATATTTTTTTCGCCAGTACATAACCTAACGCGGTGGAGAGAGACAGTTAAAGATCCGTGAAATGCCGTATAATGTGTGAAAATACGTCACAAACGGATGATTACAAACACCGAGAATACAATGTGAGAGTTGAGACAATCTGAAATTCCAATGCAACTATCCGATATCATCGATTCCATGGTTTTTTTTCGTTAATATCACAAGGTTGCCCTCTCAGAAAAGCAATGTCTTGTGAATGGTCGAGTATTATCAATGGTCGAGTGCCCAGTGAATCAAGCTACGATTCAAGCAAAAAAATAAAAACTAATGGAAGATATAATAGTGAAATCGGAAAATAAGATTAAGTTGCTGGAAAGATAAATTACCCATAACGATAATTGGAAATAATGACATAAAACGTGGAAAATCCAGTTACAATCATACAAATTTTATTTTCCTTAGGTAAACTTTTAAGACAGTATACTATGTATATACGAAGAAAGTATTATTAATATTGACATTTCTCGCTAGAGAAAAACCATATTTAATAAAATAATTTAATTCATTGCAATTAGCGTATACATAATTATAACATTCTAATAATACTAAGAAATATTAATGTTGCGGGATGGTAACTCTTCAAATACTCTGTGTTTCATTGATTTAGCACCAGCCGAATCTCCAACAGATGTGGAGATACGAACAGATACCGTGACAAAGTTGACACCAGACGAGGAAACCGAAGTGCCACCTCCTCCTGGCACAGAACCACTTCTGCCCATACCGGCACTTGGGAAAAATTCGCCAGAGAGAGACACGGAACATGTCGACTGCAAGATAGATGATAAGAAGGATCACGATGATGAATATTCTGATGATCAAAGGCCGCGTGAACGCAGGCGTAGTTTCAGCAGAGATAATCACCGTGAGAGGTATTGCATGAACATAATTCTTTTATGAACATGATTTATGTAATGTAGTATTCGGAATATTACATGTTTGTTTTGTTTTCTCCAGAAGAGAAGATCATGGACGCAGGATTGAAAGCTTGCGAACAGTAAATCGCCGAAGATCTCTTTCACCAAGACATTCGCAACGTGGCGATTATCAGCCTCACGGCGCTCCATCACCGCATCATATGAATCATCCTGTATCTAAGGGCTATCAGGACTTGCCACCTGCTAATGCTCGATATCAGCAGAGTATGCATTACTGTGATCAAAGAGACATTCGGAGGTCGACGGAAGAAAGACCGGGTACACCAACGGTGAGATAAGACATAGCTGGAGTTGAATATACTATAGAGGGAGACAATGTCATTCACCCACATACATGTATATATTTAAGAATAAGTTAGATTTCGCAATAAAGTATTTATGCAGGTATCTAATAATATTATTTTAAAGCTAATTGTGGATTTATATTTATATTGTGAAAAGGTGGATGAACCTCATCTGCACGGTCCCCCGACGGTACCGAGTCAGCAGCCACCTTTGCTGCCTTATCCACCTGGTGAGGAGCGTCTCTCGGCACCGTCTCAAGCACCGCCTCAACAGCCGAATTACAATCAACCTCCCCCCAACATAGCACCGCACAATGCCCTATTGCCAGATCCATTTATGGCTCATAGGATACCTATGTATCCGCAACATCAGGGTGCTCCTCACTATGGACCACCCAGATACGACAGACCACCTTATCAGCAAACAGGCTATAGAGGATCTCAGATACCACGCAATTACAATGGACCACCAAGGCCGATGCGAGGGATGCACCATAGTGAGTGATTAAACAATTTTCCTGTGACAACCATTACTATTATCAATATTACTTTTGCTGAATTACTATTTTTTTTTTGGATTACAGTGGGATACAGGGGAGTTCAGCCACCACCACCACCAGGAATGGGAAGGGCTATGCACAATGGAAATCCTCCCGGGTACATACCACAATCAATGTAAAATAACAAAATTTTCATATCTGCGAGTTTTCTTATTTCTATTATCGCCTTTTTTTACATTATCTTGCAGTGTAATCGACGATCCGCTGGAAGCATTCCAGCGCATGTTGCGAGAAAAGGACGAACGAGATCGTCGTTTAGGCAAGTACAGAAGACGTAGCCGCACGCGAACGAGATCGCGAAGTTATACGAGATCGCGATCACGCTCGTTCGGACGTAGATCTCCGCTGCCACCGAGAATAAGCAGATCTCGAAGTCCACTGCCCAAAAGACGATCCTCGAGATCTCCAATGCCTCTGAGACAACGAAGTCGCACACCCAAGCGAAGATCTCGCAGTGGAAGTTTCTCGATGAGCAGGTAACGAACCTGGCAAAACCCAAGAAAACATAAACTTTTTCGTTAATACTCCATCTTAATCGTCATCTTTCTTCTCAGATCCAGATCGTACTCTCGTAGTCAATCTCCACGTGGCTCGATCTCTCGTGACAGAGAAAGAGAGCGTGAGCGAGAACGAGAACGTGACAGGGAAAGAGATCGTGAAAGAGAACGCGATTTACCACCCCGTTATAGATCTCCGATCAGATCTCCACCGAGGTAAGTGTAATGTATAAACAAATCCGAATGATCTATACATTCGTCGACACCCACGACGATTCTCCATCCATCGCTATCCTTCATACTTCAATGAAAAAGATTATTATTATCATTAATAATTTCAGATTTCATCGCGAACGCGAACGTGACAGACCGAGATCCCGTGAGCCGAGAGATCCACCCGGTGGCAGTTACAGTAACAGCTATTACAACGATTCCCCCGCTCACGATTATGGATTTCGCGAGCGCGAGCGCGATTTGCCGCCTCCATTGAGAGAACGTCCAAGCGGACCACGCTATCCACCACGTAATCATTCTTCGCAACACAACATACCACCATTGTTGCCCCATCTTCCATCTGTCGGCAGCAGTAGCAGTGGCGGTGGTGGCGGAGTTCATCCACCGCCTCTAATGTCACTGGGACCTCAACAACCGGACAGGAAAGACTATTATGATTCCTACAACAGGTATTTTCGCCACAATAGTATTTTGATTCGTGTACACGTTAAAAATCCGGCTGTTCAGCAGCAGCGTAAACCTTACCGCTGTCCCGGTGGATGAACCATCGATATTGATCTCGCTAAAGAGGAGAGGACATTTATGCATTATTTCTTTTTCTTCTCCCAAGTTCAATCCATCGATCCGGGAGAGCGGTATGCGATAGCCACTTTATTTTATTCGTCTGTATTCACGTACGTTTTCTTTTCGATCCCGAAAGAGCACACAGGTATCGTCGTTTCGTTATTCCTCGTGTAGCTTTCTTTTACTTTTGTTTTTCAAATTAATAATAATACATGGCTATCCGACACTGTTTCGGAGAGCGAAGCGTCGAAGCGTTTATACGAGAAAATTACCAATTCAATTGTTATCAATTTCATGATTGACCATGTTATTCTTTTCCGTTGTTATGTGAAACCTTTTACGCTTCGCTGGCAATGAGATATTATGAGGATCATCAGAACGACCCATCGTACGAATAATCAAAATCCGTTCTTTGCGGATTTGCCTCACTATAGGGTAAGAAGAGATTCTCGTTGCAATAATGAGCGTATGTTTATTATACTTTATATGTTCATATATATTTATTTATATATATATATATATATATATATATATATATATATATGTACATACACGTCTGTGATATTAGACGATTATAGTACGTACGTTAGAGATTATAAAGGACATTGGAAGAAGTCGCGTTATCGATCTTGTCCGTCTAGTCAAGTTAATTTCTCTTCGGGCAATCGTTTGATTTTTCTTTGCCCGTAAAGAGTGTTCGAGAGTGGTCCCGTGTTTCGCAAACAAACAAAAGCATTACCGCTTGAACTTATACATCGTTATTACCCACGATCTTGGCTGATCCAGTGCGTCAATCATTTTGTACAATTGGAGCGGCAAATGTGCGATTTTATGTAAATAATTTTAAGTTCTTAAGTGAAAGATATACAAATAGCATTATCCTTGGTATTCGTTAGCCCCGCGAAAGAAGGGTTTTTTTCTGCGAGAGAGTTGATTGAAATATTGTTGTAAGATCGGCTGTTGTATGATGCGTTTTTTGTGCGTTTGTCAACTGCCGATACGATCGGGGAGAGAGAGCGAGAGAGAGCGAGAGAGAGAGTGAGAAAAGAAGAAAATGAAGAAAAAAAGACAAAAAACAATAGTCAAATATAATCGATCGAGACGCGTAAAGAAGTCACAACAATTCAAAGCCAAATCTTGAGTCAATCGATCGCCGCACTTTCCAAAGAAAATTCTTTTTAATGTCTCCCCTGTATCGACAAACAAAACAACTCATTTATTACACACACACAAACACGAATTTTATAACTTAACGAACGAAAGATTAACCCGATAATTTCAATCGGAAATGTGATGGGAATTTGAGCTTTTGTGATGCGTTATTATTACGTCAAATTTCACATTGTACTGATGAAAACTGTGAAGAATGTATAATAAAGAGTAGCCAAACGAGCGAGAGAGAGAGAGACAGAGAGAAAGAGAGAGAAAGAAAGAGAATGACAATTCACATAGTGAAACGAAGAGGAACAGGACGCGCAGAGAAAGATACGAGTTACAACCGAGGCTCCGGACGTGAAGCAATTTGGAAGAACAATCTCTCTGCCGAACTGAACGACGCATCAACTCGGTTTCTGATTCAGGTGAATTCAGGACCAAATCAACATTTTTAATGTTCTCCTGACGCGCGAACAATTCTTGCTCTCCTTTATTTTTCTCTTTATTTTCTCCAGACACAATTTAATGAGAAGTAGTAGTGGTTACGAGAACATAACAGAACAAAAACAAAACGTCAGAAGTTACAAATGTTGGTTTACACTATATCGTTATATATTAATTATACGCCTTATTATTTTCAAACATTTCAGTGTCATCAGCGATTTGACATCGTCCAATCCGCTCAGCATTTTTCAATAATCCATTCGTTGTTACAGCTCGCCTTGGAATCTCGAATTGCTTTGCTGATTTTGGAACGTCTCAGCAAACACATCACACGTATAAAAAACATTCGAAGGATAGAGTTATTTAAAAACAAAAAATACAATGACAAACATACAGATCTCGTTGAAAATCCATCGACGAAAGTGTGCGGTGTCTGCTGATCGTCCATTCTCGTCTCATCATACACACAGTGTTGAAATTCTTTCTATTCCAGATAACACTTGTGATTAATCGTTAAATAAATCTTCCCACCATCGAATACCCCTTGAAAGAAAAAGGAGGTAAACGATTTATAGGGCAACTAGAAATGTATTGAGATCTTCTCGGCATGACAGTGAGTAAAAGTGTTTGAACGAATGGGAAAAAAGGACGAGTGATTTGATTTATTGAAAGTCATCGATGAGGGACGACATCGGCGGAGTTAATTTTGTGCAAAAGTTACGTTTATAAACACGAAGAAAAAAAAGGTATTGATTAATCTTTGTTATTTCTGTCGTCAGATATTCTGGTCCAGGACCGCAACGATTCGGTGGTGGTGGTGGTGGTGGTGGTGGAAGTCCTTTGCGTGATACAACTTACAAACGTCCTTTCGACGATGTCGCACCACCGGGTACCGAAGGCTATTACGACTTACCACCTCCTGGTGTCGATCATCCTGAGAAATTCCCTCGGGACGATCGTGAAAAATCACGATTATCGAAAGAACACGAGGAGCGTGAACGTGGTAAAGACCAGGAAATTGAGGAGCGTGAGCGTATCGCACTGCGAGACGACAGGTAAATCTTCGCTTTGTCACGATACAGTTTTCTTAACTATCCACATTGGTCTGAGGATTTGGGTGTGTTTTTAAAATTTGTCTTTGTCTTTCAGGAATCGTGAACGGGATGATCGTCTGGAGCGTGTACGCGAGCGAGATGATCGTGGTGACCGAAGGATCATGGACCGTGAACGTGATAGGGATAGAGAACGTGATCGTGAACGGGATGATCCGAGAGAAAAGCCTATATCGAGTCGAGAACATCAAGACAGAATGCGGGAGAAGGATGAACGGGAGAGGAGGGATAAGGAGAAGGAGCGAGATGAGAGACACGTGAGGGATCGTCGTGACGAAGAACGACCGAGCGATAAGAGAGACTATGACAAAGAACGGTTAGTATTTTATAATAACAATGCGAAGAATTTCTTTTTCATTGACTTTCGCGTATTCGCGCAATGACTTATTTACTCGGTGTTTTTGTAGGTACCGGGACGATCGTGACAGGCACAGAATCGAGGACAAAGGTCGGGGTCGCGAGCGAGAACGAAAAGATAGGGATTACGAGATGGAAAAGGAGCGCGAGCGTCATGAGCGCTACGAGAGACACTCGGTTGATCGTAAGAAGGTGAAAAAGAGCTCGAGTCCGCATCCACCGAAGAGAAGCAGCGACGCGAAGGACATTTCACCGGAGAGAACAAAGCGCAAGGATAAGGATCACGAGGAGAGATCGGAGGAAAAGAAGAAGGAAAAGAAAATCAAGGAGAAGAAGAAGAAGAAGGACGGTGAGGAGAAGGAGAAGAAGAAGAAGAAGAAGAAGGAGAAACGCTCGACGCAGAAAGAAATGACAAAGGAGGACGCGCAGAAAGTATCGGCTACGGTTGAAACGGATTCGCTCAATGAGATGAGAACGTTGGAAGAAAGATCTCCGGCTAAAGTCGAGGAGATCATGAGTTCGGAGACTGTGGCCCCGGAAGAATGTAGCGAACCACCGAAGATGACGACGTTGAAGGAGAAATTCGAGGATAAATCGTTGGTGATAAATCCGGAGCCACCGGAACCCGAGCACGAGGAAAAACCGTCTTTGGATATCCCTGAATTCGGTACGAACCCACCGAATCCAAACTTCAAGCCCATTCCCGAAATAAAGGACGAGGCGAAACCTCTCGATAGTCTGTACGCTGGTCTTGACGATACGGAGATGAAAACCACGGTTGTCGATGAAAAATACTCGTCAGCGAGTGGAATCGATGAAGAAAGCAGCAATTTAGACACGACACTATCACCCGTGGAGATGGAAACTACGAGTCCGGTATCGGTAGCTGCCATGTCGACGTTGGCTCTTGGACAAACCGTCAAAGATAATGGACCGGAAGTTGACGTCAAATCGCCGAAGAAGGATGAATTCTTGGCACAACTGCCAGAGCTCTCGAAGTGGGAACGAGAGGACACAACGGAAAAATTCGACACCGTTGTCGAGTCACCGACTACCGAGGAACCCATTGTCGGTAGTCCCGATGAATCTAAATCGACAAAAGTCGTGACGTCGGAGGTCCTGAAACGAGCGGAAAACGCGATATTTCAGAAAGCTATTAATGCAATACGACCGATCGAGATAAAGAAAATTAGTGAGAGTCGTAAGATTCTTTATCAGAATCCCGAACCAAAGATAATCGAGCCCGAGCCGGCCACCAGTCGCGAGACGAGGAAGAGCGTCAATGTAACTATCAACGTTGGACGTAACGAGAGAAACGTCGAGATAACAGAACCGGCGAAAAAAGCAAAGCTCGATAGAACGAAATTCAAACCAGTGCCGGAGAGTCATTCCCCGACGAGACTCTCGGCCAAGGAGAGACTCGGGGATAAGGTCGAGGACGAAAAGGACAGAAAACCGAGTAGCCAGTCGAAGAATTTCATGGAACGCCGAGATTCGGGAAAGAGCGAAATGACGCGGCAGAGATCGAGATCACCGAGAGGCTCGAGAGACAGAAGACCGTCGCCTCTGTCGGAGAGAAGAAACGATCAGCAGCAGCCTGTGAACACAGGCAATAGCGAACGGAAGGTCTTTTTGGACGACCGTAAGCGCGATCGTGATAGGAATGAGAGACCAAGGGAACGAAACGAGGGTAAAAATGAGAGGCACGAGTCATCGCGAGGCGAGCCAAGAGATTCGAGGGATACGAGAATCGACAGTAGATTAGAGTTCCGTTCAAGCAGAAACGAGTCGCGAAGCGAGAGAAACGAGCGAGAACGCGGGGAGAAGGAACGCGACCGTGGAGATCGTAGAGTTCGCACGCCTCCGGCTCAGCTGAGTAAGCGCGAAGACATGTCCAAGTCGTTTTCCCTGAAACGCAAAGAACCGACAGCTCCTCCTGGAGTCGAGGACGAGATTGAGAGAAAGAAGGAGAAAAAGCCGCGGGATGAAAAGAAGAGAAAGAAGGAGCACAGGAGTAGAAGTAAATCGAAGGATCGCAAGCGGCGCAAAGAGAAGAAACACAAAAAGGAAAAAGGACAGGAGAAGAAGCAGAAATATAAGGAGGGCAATCCATCAGTCGTGACTCCTGCTCCTACAGCCTCAATAATACCTGCAACTTCTGCCAGAGACAAATTTAATATTTCCGACGTCAAGAAAAGTCTCACCGAGGCTGCGGAAGCTCCTCGCGTCGAGCAATGCGCGAAGAAGCAACGTAAAAATCCGAGACTAGTTTCCGATCGCAAACGCAGCGTGCTCGACGAGGCGAGCTTCGAGCCTGACTATTCAGCCTCTGACTCGGACAGCGATGGTGAAGACGTTAAAGGTAGCGGTCTACTCGTGAAGAAACTCAAATTAGAAATAGCGGGTAGCGAAATGGTCGAGAAACCGGCGGAAATAAAGACTCCGAAGAAACGCGTGAAATCGACAAGCTCCGAGGATTATTCAACCAGCGACTCCGATAGTTCATCCAGCGACACAGACAGTTCTGAAGATTCGCACAGGAAGAGAAAGAAAAAGCATAAAAAACACAAGAAGCGCAAGTCGAAGAGGGACAGTAGCTCAGACTCTGATAGTTACACGGATTCGTCAAATTCGAGCTCGGATGAAAGGCACAAGAAGAAATCAAAGAAATCTAAAAGCAAGAATAAACAGGCCAAGAAGAAGAAGAAGGCGAAACACAAATGACGACGCTAGAAGTATCGAGGCACGGTGGTATTCGAGAAACGGACACGAAGTAATGGACGATGATGATACGAGGGGCGACTTTGGTTCTGAAACTTTGGTAGTTTTCAAATGAACGAAGAAAGAATAATTACGGTAATTACCGGATGAATATTTAAGTACTTGGGGTTGGAAATATCGTCGGCAATGTTCTCTTGCCCAATGTTTCTCTTTGCGATACACGGCATTCGCGCTCTTTGAAAATAATAATGGTCGTCCAGCCATGTTACTCGAAATGTATATTCTAAAAATGCGGATCAAAGCATTTTCAGAATCGTGGAGCTCGTGAAAGTATGCATACATAGAACAGGCTGGTCTTTCGGGGGCTAAATAAGACAACATTACTGCGGTAGCCAACGTAGATCAATATTTCCAGCTCCCTTCAAACGCTCGTGTTATTTCGAACATTCATTATTTATTACTATTATCTTCAGTATTCAGCCGTCATGTCTGACGAATAGAAAAGAAAAATAATGTCAGGCAATAAATTCATCACGCGTTGGTGTCCCACATAACGTTTCCCACGCGAAGCGACGTTTTTCTCGTTTCCTTTATAGTTGCCGCGCGACAGTGTCGATTTATTTCATTCTTTCTATTCTCCTTTTGATTTTTTGCACGGACGAAGATAATAGCAGCATCCAATAAGGGAAAAAAGCCAATTTTCACGTGTGTGTGTTTGTGTGATGTACAGTGCAGTGTACAGACGGCCAACAATTACCGAAGATAATAATCCGTAATTATAAAAAAAAAACCAGGCCGATAACTTGAATTCGCAGAGGTACTGAAAAATAATACATGAAATAAAAATCAACAAGCATCTTGAGAATTAATAACTAAAGCTATATTGTACTTTGTAATGTCGATATGCAAAAGTAGTCTTTAAATAAAAACAGATATGAGAATTCTTCTAAATGAGCAGTGCTGAAAGTCTCTTTGGTATGTATATCAGACATATGGTATATATATCTTAGGTAAATTTTTCAGTTGACTTGTTTAAACTCTTGGTCGTTTCCACAAGACTATAGAGCAACGGTATGTTTTTTGTTGTCTCGTCGTCCAAAATTCCAAAATCTTGAAGCAAGAAGGATCTGTCCAATGGTTGTTTAGGAAGTTGACATTCTGCAAACATTTTGAACAAATCCAATTGATATTTTGTTTGTAATTGATCGATAGTTTCATCAAATTTTGTTCTTTCTACCTGCTATAAGGACCGACGAAGTGTATTTGTAACCGATCCAATCTAAGTATTCGCGAATGAGCTCGTTGATGAGCGTCACGTTGCGCGGCCTCTCAATGTTGGTAGCTGTGTGCAATTTGCTCGAGCCGTCTAACACTCTCATTACTTCGGTACGCATCTCTGCTTTCATACGGCCCAGTTCACCCCTGTCTTCCAGAGAATCTCTGACAGCTGACAGAGAAAAGGTAAGTTTATATCAATAAATAATCACTTAGGCTCAATATAATATATGTTTCAAGGATGGATTTACCATTGATCAAATCTTTCTCCGCCATTTTCAAACAAACAGGTGTAGCTCGAACAAATGCAGGTGGATTGGATACCACAGGTGGTATACCTAGTGGCCTTTCAGACCCGTGTTCATAGTCATCGTACCAACGACGATACGAATGTTTGTTCGTGGGTACTAGCCCCGTCCGTCACTGCGCTCGTCACTGACATTGCCGAAACGTGAATCGACTTATTGTTAATCCCAAGCTGTGAATTTTCATTTATTATAATACTTGTATAACTTTGATTAGTAACTATGTACACATTATCACATACATTACTTTTTTAATTTACTTGCTATTCTAGATGACAGATAGTAGCATGCATCAGCCTGTTTTAGCGGTTAGTAATAACAAGAATTCAAATTACTATAGAAGGAATAATTTTGATTGAAGGTCTATACATTTGATTGAAGCGAGAAATGTGTCCCCCAGTGTAGTTCTCTCCCCCAGTTGTGAGAATGCTCCCCTCAGAATGTGTTAGATACACCGGCACGTTTATGTATACTTTACAGCTTCAAGCATAACTGTGCTTGGTTCAGCTCGATAAATTTAGCCGGCGACTATTAAAATATCGAATTTTTTCTATGCCAATCGATTGTTAGTCGTTTTATGTCAAAGGTAGCTCCGCGAGAATAGTTTTGAATAATTTTGAACTTTTCTGCGTAACTAATCATTCGTTAGTCAATTTTTGTGGTTTTTGTAGAGCTTTATTTTCATTTAATCGTTGAAAAACTTTTCGGTCCTAGACCGCGCTTCAAGTCACGTGAAGTTGGCTGCATTGCCACAACAGCCAATGGGGCCCTAGCCTTAGGTAATGTGTGGCGGCTTACTTCTCACCATTGGTCAATAATTAGTGCCGACAGCGCCGCCAAATGCATATGCGTTTGGCTATGCTTTAGAGTTCGAAGTGACGTTCCTTATCTCTAGTCTCTGTAGCCTCTGGTAAGATCGTGGGATAAGCATTGGTGGATCGACGCGCACAACAAAATATAAAGTGTTAATCTATCTATATATACGGTCAACAGAGCGATAAAAGATGGCGAGCCCAGGATGCTCTGCCTTCTCGCCTGACGGCCAATACTGGGCAAATTGTGGTATTGACGGAAAATTAAAGATTTGGGAGACTGCGACGAGCCGTCTTAAACAAGAATACGTTCCAAACTTACACTTGACCTCTCCCTGCAGTGTGTTAGGATGGATGAGCGTAAATCAGCAATCAACCAACACCACGGTATGCCATGTGCTCACTCTTAATTCAGTTAATATTTAACGCAAACCCTCTGATCGTTCGTTTTAATTTTAAATGATTTTGCGATCGTCGGAATATGTGAACAGTTGTGTTTCTTTTGATATTGTCCATATAGCGTTGCTTTTTTAAACGAAAAAAAATCAACTCTATTTTCAAATAGAGAATTGAGGTTATAACTACACTAACCCGCGGCGGTATTTTACGATCTTCGATTGCTAATTTATTGATAGACAGATGTAGAATATCATCATTAAACGATATCTTACATTTTTCTAGACGTATAATTTTCTATTATCATTTTTTATTCGCAATGTTTTTAATACAATGTAAATAGTCTACATTTTTATATACTTTTTATTTGAATTTTTCCATAATTTTTATGGAAATTTTTACAGAATTTTCATCGTTTCACAAAACATCTATCTGAATATAGACTTCGTAATTCATGACTCCATTTCAAGAGAAGATATGTGGAGGCGAAAAGAATAATGAGTAAATGAACAAAGGTTCAGAATTGATCATTTGTATCAAACAAAATGTGAAAGCAAATTCTTGATAAAATTTCTCAGTACCCTTCTGAAATTATAAATATGGCAAAAGAATCAGAGGATGGAATATGTTTCAAAAATTGTACAAATGGACCTGTATTTTGAGAATGTATGAAGGAAAACTGTGTTTAATTGGCGAAGAAAAAAGTTCATAAATGGGTATTTTTCTACATTTAAAACGCTTCTCTTTTCATCATAGGAGCTTCATGTCTTTGGCCTTAAATTTCTGTTCATTTAAGTTTTTTTTATATTTTCAGCATCCACCTGGAAAAAAGCGCAAGAAACGTTCGATCATAGAGGATTCAGAATGCAAGCATATAGTAGCTATGGGTTCGATGAATGGGAGTATAACTTTGTGGGATGTGGCTACAGCTGAAGTTAGTAAACTATTGCAAAATGGCCATTCAACAACTGTCACAGCTATCGCTTGGTCGTCAGCCAGAGGTCTCTTCACAGCAGGGGACGATCACCAGATCGTCGAATGGAACGTACAGGAGGGTGGAATCAAGTGCAAATGGAAATCTGGCAAGAGCAAAATAACTGCTTTAGCTGTGAATGAAGATGGAAAGTCTCTGCTCTCGGCAGATAGGATAATTAAATGGTGGGATTTGACGACTAAACGTTTAATAATGTCTTTTATTGGACATGCCAGCCAAGTAATTTTTTTGAGGACCGTCAGAGTGGATCAAGACAATAGTTATGTCATCAGTGCAGCAACAGGAGATGGATATCTTAATGTTTGGTCGTTGGACGAAGTAAGCGACAGAAATTTTCAGCAGTGTGTTGAAGAGTCAAACATTATAACTTGATCATTGAATATAAACTCTTGTCTATTGCAGGAAAGAAAAGAGCGAGGCGTGGTGGGGACATTAACAATGCAGGATGATGCTCTTTCACTATCTGCAAGAGTATTGGAAGATTCAACAATGGCGATACTCGCGACAAATCGATCGGGTCAGGCCCATCTTTTCAAGCATCAACCAAACGGCCAAAGCAACAAACCTATTAAGCCTCTACTGAACATTGTCATTGCCTTGGATTCTGAGCAAAAAGAAGCAGTCCCTGTTCCTATTCAGGCTGCCAACTTGACAGTCGATGGAAAATTGATGCTTGCTTATGGTTCGATGTTAAATCTCACGTTTGAAAATGTAACCCCTGATTACTCGGACAAAGTGCAACTTTTACTTCGAGCCGATCCAAAGCGATCCAAGGAGCGAAAAGAAGAGTCCTTGACAAAAGTCAAAGTTGCTGAGACTGATGGAAATGTGGAATATCTTGCACCGGGTATTTCTTAAAAGCTATCTTGGCTAACCGATATGAGAGGAATGAAAATGTTAATGAGTGTATTTTTGGTTCTCAGGATCAGCAGCAATAACGACGAAAAGAAATCGTGGAGCAGCAGCGGGATCACAATTGCCGCTCAAGGAGAGACTGGAAAATCTCAGTTTGAACACTGAGACGAGTACGACAGGAAGAACACCGACGAAAGGAGGAAATTTGGCACAGTTGCTTATACAAGGCTTAAACAGCAAAGACAAACATATCTTAATGACCGTTTTAATGACAAAGGACGAGAAAGTAGTGAAAAATACCATCGCGAAGTTACCTGTGCAGGCCATAACTCCACTTTTGAAGGAACTCACTCCCATGCTCCAAGGCAAAACTTATCCGTAAGAGCATTTATTTATCTCTTGAATCTCTCTTTTTAAGAAAGAGAAATTTCACTGTAGCCAGCTACTATAAAACTTTCCCTGGTCTACAGGAAATTGTTGCTGTAAAAGTATTGAAAAGAAATATCTTTTACTTTTTAAAATAAACCAATTTCTAGGGAAATTTTTGTTAACAATCAATATTGTATGTTTTTGCATCCAGGAGTAAGATTGCCGTGACGTGGTTAAAAAATTTGGTCACGACCCACGCGGCGCATTTCCTCTCGCATCCGGACATCGGCGATGCGTTTGGGCCAATTTTGGGTCTGATCGATGCGAAATTGGCTATTCTTTCCGAGTTATCGAGATTACGAGGACGCGTGTCTCTTGTGACCGGTCAAATATCACAACTACACGAAAATGATGATAAAGACATAACGGAAGAGAGTTTACTCGTCTATCAAGATCCAGGTGAGATGGATTAATTTTTTTCACAATAAAAAAAAAATTCGTTGAACAAAAATTCACCTTTATTTGTATGACTCACTTGTCTCGTAGATTCTTCAGACGAGGGTACGGATGTTGGCGAAGTAGCGATGGGTAGTGAATCGGACGAGAATTGGGAAGAATTGTCTGAACAAGAGGAAGAACAAGAAGAGCTTGAAAATGGTAGATCGGACGATGACGACGATGCTTCTATATGCAGTTGAAATCTTTGTAGAGTGAGTGATCGCTGAATTATAAAATACAAGAATAATGAAAAATTACGTTCAATGAGAAGGTAAATCGTGTTTGTTTTTTTTTTCTTTTTTTGTTGTATAGGACAATACGCGAAAATTCTGTCACCAAGGAAGAAAATCGGTAGCAAAGCCACTGCACGTTCTTTGTCATCCATACATTTATTATAATTGTTATATTCATATTTCCATTATGAGTCACTATTTTTGCATTCAACAACTGACTGGATCGACATGCGGGACTCGTTTTCATTTTTATACTGTACAGAAGTTTTGAAAATTCATTGATCGTCTTGTATGTACGAAAAAATGCGCAACGTTTTACGCAATGTCTGCGATAAATTTCTTCAAATCTCCAATGTACGGCCGATTTAATTGTACTGGTTCCTATGCGGATTTCTCCTTTTGTACGACGTCGACTTGTAAAAGTGTACATATTGCAGTTTTGTCATTTTCTGAAATACATGTATACCGTTTCTGTACAATGATGGAGCAAAAACACATAACGAATGAGAATTGTATTCAATTCAAATAATTAATTTCCTGAAGAACTCCCGCATCTTTTATAGTTTTGTCCGAACTTCAAAAATGTGAAAGCTTTGTATTCGCTTCAGAAATTATGCAATAGGAGTTTACAAGTTTCAGTGAGATTTGTTCTCACTGCAATGGAAGAACCAAATATTGCAGTCACTTTTTTTCATCACTTAAGAGTACAACTTCATATGCGTAAAAAATCATATTCGGTTGGGAATTTGCTTTTTTCTCGTATTTAATTTTTCTTTTTCAGTTTTGTTTTTCTTATGTGTTTCGTTAAATCTGACGATTAAGAGAAATGTATGAAATTCCATCCGAGGGAGCCTTGTATTGGATGTTGATGCGATATGCTGAAATAATGTCGATATCGAAAAGTCGTCTAATGGAGATGAAAATAGAATCTCACGATATCATTAATTCTCTGCTGAGCATGAGAATTTCGTCGATCAAAAACTTGAACTCGAAACAGGTACGCGGTTCGCGCATGTCTTCGGCCAAGAGATACGGAACCGATCGGTCTCCTTTAGCAAAAGAGGACGTACTTTTGACAGTCGATGAAATGAAACTGGAGGAATTGGAAAAATGTTTGGCAACGGTCGAGACTTCGGGTCGAGTACGTTACTTTTATGATAGAAATCTTGGTGCGATTTTCAAACTCGTCAAATTAAAATATGAACTAAACTTAAAACTTAGAATGTTAAATAAAATCAAATAATTCAAATAGTAACATTTTTTTGTAAATGAAAGGACTTGAAATTTAAAGAAATTTAAGAACTATCTCAACATATGTAAAAATGTATTTTGTGAATAATTTTGGAACTAAAGATGGCTTACCATATTTTTTTGAGACTGAAAGAACGATGCAAGATAAGTTTTCTCTATTTGAGCTGCCAGTTCAATTAGTTCGCATTATTAGATTCTTCTAAAAGCTCTTAAAATAATGAAATTGATAAGTTAACAAAGAATTTTGTTCGTATCAGGCAGCTTGGCTCAAAGCATTCATGCATATGAGCAATCAACTTCGAATTTTTCATCCGCCAGTAAGAACAGACTGGATGCTCTCGAGAAAAAAAATTCCGTGCTACGATATAATATTCAACGGACCTGATAGCAAAAATTCTGATGTTATGAAAATCAGCCGCCCGGTTGGTCGTTTCCAAAAGATGAAGAAGGTGCGTGAGAAATAATTCTTTTTTTTTCCTTGAAATTCAATAAGAAAAATTGTTTGACCAACTTCTATTAATGTGCACTTTAATGTTTCAGTGTGAAATTGATGCCATGAAGAAGAAGCAGCGACAGATGTGCTCGCTTCGGTGTATCGATATAGACTGTAAAGCTCAGGAATAAACGGACCAAGCAAAATTAATGATGAACGAAGATAGTCTGAAGAATTTGCAAAACATTGTATACTAAGAAAATTACATGTCGGTACGGAACTCATCAAAACCGAACGTTTATCTTGTCACTTGATTACACGGATGTCATCTGTACTTTGCTCTCCATAAATGTCTCCCTTCGAGAAATTTATTAATTTCTTCTCTATCAATGTCCCTCGAATTTTTGATAGTTCAGCCTGTGATATTTTGAACTGGGAGCTAGTCTGCATATCTGTTAGTTTCCACAACAATAATATTTAGTACTTCATCCTTTACAATTTGATTATAGATATTGTAAGGTCTGATGAACCAACTATATTCTTCAAATAACCTTATCAAGAAAATTTGAATTACACCCTAACATATTTACAAGGTTCATACTGTTCTGTAGTAGTTATGTGGAATAAATCGCCTTCATCTTTTATCTCTCCGTTTGTAGCTTCAGATTCGTTGTCTGCATCCACATACGAATTTTCAGATTCATCAAAGATGTCTGGATCAGATTCTGATAAAGCCATTGCTATAAGTTTCCCAATTCATGAATTCATTACTCATTTGTCGATCAGTAATTAAGTTTCATATTAATGCTACCACAAAAATTGTTTTTCCTATACGATGATTAGTTATGTGCAATAAATCGCCTTCGTCTTCTATCTCTTCGTTTGTAGCTTCAGATTCGTTTTTTGCATCCACATACGAATTTCCAGATTCATCAAAGATGTCTAGATCAGATTCTGATAAACCTGAATCTAATGTCTGATCTGGTTTAGATGTAGGCACAAGAAGTTGTTTCAGAGTCAATATCATGTGCACTTTCTTTGGCCATTGTTATAAGTTTCCTAATTCATGAATTCCATTATTCAATTGTCGATCAGTAATTAAGTTTCATACTAATGCTACCATAACAATTGTTTTTCTTATGCGATCATTAGGATTAGACGACATTACCATACCAAATACCTGTCTAAGATTATTATTAATTACGTATCACGATTTTAAAGATTAAACGATTTAATACGAATAATAAATGTATAACTTACTGTCCGTGGATGACTCGTTTATCCCGCATGATCCATCGATGGGACACGACAAATTCAACACAAAAATTAATGACTTGTTAGTGACAACATGTACGAATATGCGGCCGTCGTGAACGTGATAAGCAAATGTGCATCCACAGCTTGGCAAATAATTCTTTTCTCGAACCATCTGCCCGCTCGATATCGCGTAACGGCTGAATAAGAATTCTGGTATAATCGAGAAGGAGAGAGAACAAATAACAATTATTATCGTAAACAAGTGATTGCTTAGGCAAGAGTCAGTCCGTGATTACGATACTGCACGTACAATCGTGTGACGGATACGGTAATATCTTGTTGTTGCAATCCATATTTTTGCTTACATTTTTTGTGAACCGAGGGCGATCATTAATCATCATCGGAAATTTTTATATCGTAAAAGACATTTGTTTCTTAATTTCTCTTTCATTCCTTTAATTTCTATCAACATTAACTATGTTGATAACACAGTACCTACCAAAAAATAACGTAGTAAATCTATTCTTCATTACTTCAATGATTTATACAATTATGGAAAAGTTTATCGTGATATGATTCTTGAACGCAAAATGCATGGTGTTTAAAAAAAGCATTTTGATGATTGCTGATATCTCGTAAAATTATCTCACTTTTTACTCACACAAACATACAAATAATCTGTAGGATATTTGAAATTGTAAATATTTATTGATAATAATGGGATCAACTGAAAATAATTGAATTTTCTATTTCCGATTATTTTCTCTCATCTGTTATTAGCTTCTGACAATTGTAGGTAAAATACCAGAATCGTGCTTTGTCAAGTAATATCTCAAAATTGACTCTTCGGACAGAATTGCTACATATGATTGTTTTTAATATCATAAAATTATCAAAGAAATAATTAAAATGATTAATCTTAATTTATTTAACAATCTGCTTAAATGATACGATAGATGGAACGAGTAAAGTTATTTAGAAAAAAATGAAATTTCGAAAAGTTTACAAACTTCAAGAATTTAACTTCTTTTGGCCTGTTCTGTTCTGGCAGTCGTTTCTCGTATCTTGGATTTGTACATATTCTCACTATCGCTGTTTTCATTTCAGTGCCACGTGCCTATTCAATTTTGACTACAAGAAAACCCTCATCATACAAATTGAATTCCAAAATAACCCTGTACGTTTTAGATCCATCGCCTCCTTCATGTAACTCTTATATTTTATTCCAAACGTTTCCTCTAACTTTGAAATCATTACTTTACTTTTGTTTGAAAACATAGAAGCTTGGCTTTTCTTTATGAGGGAACTTGCAGTTGCTCAAATTTCAGATTTTACTTGTACCGTTCACGAATAATAAGCTTCTCTACGAAGATACAAAAAATTGTAAATAATTTTTACAATCCTACAATAATCCTTTAGAGTACAAACTACATCGTCTCTGCACTAACGTAGCTCTTTGGTGCTAGAACTTTGCTTTGAATTCGCATCGTTGTCTTGGCACGAATGTTTATTTCTATGAAATTACCTCTTTGGCGAATTCTACGCAGACTTACAATGGTCCAATATTTACTTTTATCAATTATAAATATTTTACTATTTATCAATGGCAGGCATAGAAACCTGTCTGTGGAAATAAGGCAGTTCTTTCGTCGGGTGATGGTTCATAATCGCATAAAGCATTGCCTTTTCGTTAGTCATTTTTATCAAAATATTTCTCATCCTGGCCTGATACTTCAAGCTTGTTTTTTCCACGAGTTGTACCAACGATTTATCCAAAAATGCAAATCAACAAAACGTTTCAGGTTGTAAGTCGAGCTTTGTCGTTAAGCAACCATTGATGAAGCTACATTTCTACTTATCTTCCAACATACATACAACATTGTATTAATCGTTATCGCAGGTCACATTGTAAACGACTTCCTCGGTACATTTCAGGCTCCAACCTTCGAAAAACAAAGTAACCAGTTTCAAATCGAAATTCAATTTACAAAAACAGTATAGATAATTTGACTGGTTCCCGTTCAATATAGAATTCTATCATAACTGGTCAGGTCATGAGGTGGCTCGATAGTATGATTAAACACGAAATACATTGGTATAAAAACTCGATGCGTCGCAGAGTTAAAGCATATTCCTTCTTGCAGTAGTTGGAGTAGCAACAACAAAGTGACATATTTTTGTATACCACTTTGAACGAATCAGGAAACAACCAATCGTCGACATGTTGAAGGAGCTTTTAGTGCTGGCCCTTACGGGCTTCGCCTTTGCACAGTCATTGGGCATGGAGTCCCGTACAGCGGATATGGAGTTTCTCCATAAGCAGAAGAAAATCTACGAATTGTTCTTCTACATCGATCAGCCGATGGTCGTAGGAAGCGAGATGTACGAAACCGGACGCAACTATGACATCGACAGCAGCATGGATCTTTACACCGACAAAGTATATATAAATACAAATTTGTTATTTATAAAAATGACTCTCGCTTCTAAATTAAAAATTGTTCTTCCATAATTAATTTCAACTATATTTGGATAATTGGGATATTAGAATGTTGTCATTTCTCAATGTTAATCCTCTTTGATTGCAATTTTGAATTCATTTTCTTCATATTATAAAAAATGACTTCTTTTTAAATAATCTTGTTTCTTATTGTCAGCTTTGACTCAAATTTTCTTCGTACAACTTCCGGTTGATACTTCAATTTTTTATATTTTCTGTCTCTTTAATTTCAGGTGTACGTTCGGGAATTCCTGTACCGTTTTAAATACGGTATGCTTCGCCGTGGTGCCTTATTCTCCGTCTACTACAAAGAACACCGTCACGAGCTACTGTCCCTATTCCGTTTGTTCTACTCTGCCAAAAACTTCGATACCTTCTACAAGACTGCTTGTTGGGCTCGTTACTACATGAACGAGGGTATGTTCGTCACTGCTCTAACGACCGCTGTGATTTACCGCCCGGATTGTAAATTCATCCAACTACCGCCCTTCTACGAGGTCTACCCTAACTTCTTCTTCGATTTCGAGGTTCTTCACCAAGCTCGTAACGTAAAGATGATGAGCGGTACGTATACGTTCATGAACGATTCAATTTGCAGTGAGAAATGTTAATTTTTGTTTTGTTCTACTTTTCATTTTAAGGATACAAGAAGGGAGTGTCGTTGGACCACGTGGAAACGTTCATGATCGACACTAACTACACCACTATGTGCACGAAGAACACCTTCGAACATGAATACAAACTCGACTACTTCATGGAGGATATCGGCCTTAACAACTACTACTACTACTTCCGCACTGTATTCCCATTCTGGATGGACATGAAGGATATCCAGGTTGTTCCGAAACACATTCGAGGAGAGCTTTACTACTACATCCATCAACAACTCATGTCCCGTTACTACCTGGAACGTTTGTCCAACGGTCTTGGAGAAATGGAGGACTTCAACTTCAACAAACACTTCGGTCCTTCTTACTACTCCAACCTCGTTTATCCCAATGGTGTTTCCATGCCGAAACGTGACTTTGGAAGCATGATTCCCTTCTACAAGGAGAAATACGTCACGGTATGAACATTTCTTTTTATTCAAACATTTTCAATGAATCGTACTTTGGGTTGATCAGTCTGGTACAGAAGTTTAATGATTAATCGATTAAAAATGGGCGAATTTGTGATTACAATTATCCAAACCGAGGGTTTGCGAAGGTCTAACAATTTGGAAAAATTAACATCCGGTTTTCAGGAAATCGAGAACATAGAAATGAGAATTCTCGCTGCGATCGATTCCGGATTCATTCTCGACCACGAGGGCAAGCAGATCGGCATCTACACCGACACAGGTTTGAACATGCTCGGTAACATAATCGAAGGTAACATGGACTCCTGCAACACGAGGTTCTACGGTTCCGTCGACGCACTCTACAGAAACATTTTCGGTTTCAACTACAACTGCAAGAGCAAACACTGCTTCGTACCCAGCGCACTTCAGTCTTACAGCACGAGCATGAGAGACCCAGCTTTCTACAGATTGTACAAGAGAATCATCAACTACTTCCTCAGATACAAATGCAACGTTACGCCTTACACCCAGAACGATCTTGAATTCACCGGTGTCAAGATCGACAATGTCTACATCGACAAGATTTACACCTTCTTCGAGAAATTCGACACTCTCATCAATAATGCCGTCACTGTTGACAACTGGAAAGATGCCATGTCCTTCTACATGAAGACTAGACAATACCGTCTTAACTACAAACCATTCACCTACAAATTCGACATCAAGAGCGACAAGAATATGAAGGGTATGATGCGAATCTTCCTTGGACCTTACTCCGACAAGTACGAGAACGACTATGTCTACTTGAAGAACAACTGGATGAACTTCGTCGAATTGGACAAATTCATCGTTGGACGTTAGTATTTCAATTTATTTAATTCGATTAGTTTGGATGGTATTTGAAAGCTTTGTGCTCAATTTGAACTAACGAATATTAGGCAATTAGTTAATTTTATAATTAGCTTTAGGTACTTGGAAGATTTTTCAAAATGGTTTCAAAATGGTTTTCTTTATTCCTGAATTTTAGTGAAACCTGGTATGAACACCATTGAGCGTCGCAGCACGGATTCGATTTACACGATGAAGGACCCAATGACCGGTGATCTGTTCTACAAGAAGATGCTGAAGGCCATCGAGGGCAATGAACCGTTCCTCTACACCGACAGACTCTTTGGTTTCCCAGACCGTCTTCAATTCCCGAGAGGTACCGCCGGTGGAATGAAGTACAAGCTCTTCTTCTACATCTCGCCGGTTGATGAAGCCAAATTTGCAACTTACGATTTCCCGATGTTCGGTAAAATGTTGTACGATGGAAAACCAATGGGCTTCCCACTCGACCGTCCTCTCTTCCCTTGGTACTTCGATCTACCTAACTTCTTCATGAAGGACGTTAAGATCTTCTACTTGAAAGGAGAGGAAGGTTACTACAAGGCCAAAGAACTCGACACTTACGGCGAGAAGTACATGACCGAGGGAAAGTATCACGGCAAATACGGCATGCACCACATGCACGAGAAGTACGAGAAGTACGAAAACCCAATGTTCATGGGAGAACACCGTGGACACTTTAACATCTAAGAAGATGAATGAACGATTCCCGAACGTTCGATATTCGGATCGATGAGCTTTCACGTACAAACGTTCGAGAGCTCCGAGCGACATATCGACGAATTCTGATTTATCCGATTGTTTTGCACTGTAAATTTGTTTCTCTCTTTTTTATACTAATAAAAGAATTCTCAAACTTATAAGATTATAAGTGTTTTGTCATTTTATGCATTGTATTAGTTATATAATGGAATATCGTTGATGAGAAGGAACTGGAGAGCTCTTGGGATTGTGGCATTTAGTGGTTGAAGTGAAAAGTAGAATAAATGATTGTTAGGGGGAGTCCAAGGTCGAAGGGTTAAACAAAATTATTAAGGCGAAGTTAAAGGACGCGATATTTTTCTGAATAGCAAGTATTGGACCTTTATTATTGAAATTGTATTTTCGTGTGATAAACAAATTAAACAATTCGTGTTTTGAAAAGAAAATAACGTAACATGAGAGAAAAAAAAATGCGTTTTTTGGTGGTCGATACGGAAAATAGCCAAAGCCACTAGACATTGGGAAAATGTTGAATTAATTGGTAATATACATAGATCTATAGAGGCTGCATTTTACTTTTTGCAATAACTTTTCAGAGTGAAAAAATCTTGAAAAATTTTCATTGTAAAATGTTTAACAATCCGGTTTTAGTACAAAC
>JAPYZT010000961.1:0-38272 GCA_030522965.1 Tryphoninae sp. A BG-2022a
GGGGGGGGGGGGGGGAGTCCGTTGCGAATGAGTAAGCATATAACAGAAACGTCGGGATTAATCACGAGATGCAAGTCGGGAGACGTTCGTTCATTATTACGTCTCCGGACCCAACGTGGCTCAACATTTAATAATTTGGAATGTTTGGCTGTACGCAGATGCTGGCGTTGCCCGGACAACTCTCAGTTATGCAGAATCAGGCGGTCGAGTGCTGTTTGGCCAGCGCAAAATCGTCGTCGAACATCCTGTTGGACGAAAAATTGCGCGACACGATCGAGAATACGAACGTAATTGTCGGTGTCGAGGAAGTTGACAATAACAGGTGAGAAGAAGAGTTTTGGTTTTATTAGTACGGACTTGAAATATTTGAAAAAGTTTAAAAAATCTTGATAATAATTGGAGGAAAAGGCGTACGTGTTAGATCGCATATTTTAAACGTGTGCGTTTGTAGGCTGATCGTCAAGGTTTACGATTCGAATGGAAAGGGGATAAAGTTATCGGAGGACGATGCGGACGAGACGATTTGCCCGGTGTGCCCGATGCCAATACTCTGTTCAACGCAAAAAGTGATATTTTGCCACGCCGATGATTCGAGCAGCGTGTGGCTTAAGCGAACCTCGGACCTTGACATCGATGCCGAATTACTTGGTCGAATGTACGATCGTTACAACGCCTCATCGCCCATCGAAAAATTCGTCGTTGAACCCGATATTATTTGCGCGGCGAAATGCTCGGACGGCAATTGGTACAGGTCGAAAATAATAGCCACGAGCGAGATCGGTGGTCTGGTGCAATTCATCGATTACGGCAATACCGAGGATGTCAGTCTCGAATGTTTGAGAAGGCTGGATGACGAATTTGTGATGGAGCCGCAGCTGGCCGTCGAAGTAGGATTGACCGTCAGTCTCGAGGGCTCGAAAGATCAACAACGGGAGATACTCAAGAGTCATATCGTTGACGGAGAATTCACCGCGACGTTCTACAACGTTCGGAAAAAGTGGATCGCCGAATTGACGAACGAGGAGGGTAAAATGAGCGAGAGACTGGGCTCGTTACAGGCAGTACGAGTATTGAAAAATCGTCAGGTACTGTGCGAAATGAGCGGCGAGATGACGGTGGGCGAGCGTTACAGGGTTAGGTGTACCCATGCGGACAGCCCGGCTTTATTTTGGCTTCAAAGAAACGAGGAGTTGGCCGGCATCGAACAGCTACAGGAGAAGGTCCAAATCGAGGCGGCGATTAATTCCGGAAGCTTGGAGGGAGTACCGAGTGTAAATACTCCGTGTCTGGCGATAAACTCGTTCGACGAATTATGGTACAGGGCCGTGGTGGTCGACGCGGACGACGATATCACCTCTATCCGTTTCATCGATTACGGCAATACCGCGGTCGTTGATACGAATTCGGGATGCATCAAGCCGATATCGGACTCTCTCAAGTCCATCAAAAGTTACGCGATCAAGTGTCGATTGGACGTAATACCTTACGGTGGCGACGATTGGATGCCGAAAGCGTGCGAATGGTTCGAGGGAATCGTGACCAGTGTCGAAAACATGGAGGCTCTCGTAATAGCCGATAGCATACCGAGACGCGTGGAGCTTTTTGCTGATGATACGAGCATCGTTGACGAGCTCGTTAAGCGTAATTACGCGACCAAAATCCATACCGAGGAGGATCTCATAGAGGAGTTTGTCGATCGCGAACTCGACCCACGCGCCGCTTATGTCAGTCATGCTATATCACCGAGCGAATTTTGGATACAGCAGGAAAAATACGTCGGGGATCTCGAAGTATTGGCCGACAGATTGTCCGTTGCAAACATGTTTCCAAAGCTTACGAACATCCAGAAAGGTATGCTCTGCGTCGCGGAATTTCCCGAGGATGGAAATTGGTACAGAGCCCGCGTCGTGGCTCACGGTGATCTCGGAACCGAAGTAATGTACATCGATTACGGAAATTCGGCGATATCGACCGAACTTGGTGAAATACCCGAGGACGTTGCGGCTCAGCCTCCATTCTCAAAGAAATGCCGTTTGGAACTGCCCGACGAGTTGGAAAAATGGTCCGAGGAAGCCTGCGTAGAATTCGTCAACATGGCCGCCGACGGGGCAACGATCTTTCAGCTCGAGTTTATCGAGGAACGCGAAGATACGTCCGTCGTGCGACTCGTACAGGACCACAAGGACATAGTCGAGCATCTAACGACATTCTGTACACCTCGGGCATTGCCAATTATCGAGGAACGGCTCTCCCCTCTGGGCGAGGAAATACCACCAACGACCGTTCACCTAGATCACCTCGGTTCAGACTCGCGCGACTTTTCAACGAGAACGCTCGAAGAAGAGCAATGTCACCCTCCGCGTCTTTACAACGGTACGTCCTCGCTGGACGAGACTCGACTGGAGGAGAACACGCCAAATACCGTCAAAACTAACGCTACGACGGACCATCTTGTCGATGAAATCACCACAAATATTATCGTCGATACCGTGACATTGGATAGCCCGGAACGGATATTGGACAAGGAAATTTCCAGCGGCAAAATGGCCAAGTTCTCGGGCTTGGTCTCGTCCGTCGACACTTGCACCAAATTCGAAACGTCAACGACGAAAAGTATAACAACGATACAGGTTGAAGAATCGGAGAATCTAAAGAACGTCGCCGTGTCCGACGATGCTCCAAACGGCGTGAAAGTGCTCGAAGAAATTTCATCGAGCGAGCGATGCCAGAGCGAATCCGAGGATCTCACCAAGGAAATAGCGATTAACGGAAAAGACGAGCAAGCTACCAACGTTGGTGTCGAGGGTGAGGGGAGAAGAGTAGAAGGACACAACGGTGATGATCAAGTTATGGAGGATACAACGGACGAGAAACGTCCCACGTCGATGACGAAAAGTATAACAACGATACAGGTTGAAGAATCGGAGAGTCTAAAGAACGTCGGTGTGTCCGACGATGCTCCAAACGGCGTGAAAATTCTAGAAGAAATGTCGTCGAGCGAGCGATGCCAGAGCGACTCCGAGAATGTTAAGGAAATTGCTGTTAACGAAAAAGACGAGAAAGTTGGTGTCGAGGGTGAGGGGAGAAAAGTAGAAGGGCTCGTCGATGATGGTGATGAAGTTGTTACGGAGGTTACGGCGGATGAGAAATGTCCGGAAGGAGTGCCCATTCCCGGTGATAAATTCATTGGTCTCCATCATCAAGAACCGGAAATTGCGACTATTGTCGATGAAGATTTTGCAACGCCAAAGAATCCGAGAGTGGGGAATTCTTTGCCGGAAAGCGCTTCTGGTGATCTCCCCGACGACAAGACGGTACAACAAAATCAAGTTGAGAAGCCAATTGCCGAGCTTCTCGAGGAAAATATCGCGCCAAGTTGCACGAACGAGAGCAAAGATGTGTCCGCGCAACATTCGATCGAAGAGAAATCAATGCGGTGCGTCGAAAAAGTCGTACATGCGACCGTATCTACGGAGGAATCCCGAAACGCCGAGGAGCTCGTAAAGAAGGCTGTAAACGTTGATGAGAAATTGGTCGGTCTCGAGAAGGATCAAGTTCCCACGGTCTTGACTGACGAAAACATTCCCAAATAATGATTAATCCAAAGAGACGAGAAGACCGTGAAAAGAAACGTACCTATACGTTTGCCAATTACCGATCGTGGCTCATTATATAATTATTATAATTTAACGATATATCTGCTCGATATCGACTCCGCGTTCATTCGTTATGAAATTTTTCAATTTTTTTCTAAAATTCCTGTCTGACCTATTTGGGCGCGTACGAAATATCTATTTATTATTTCGTAATGATAATTGTGCGCTTTTTTCACGATGTGTGTGTATGAACGTCACGTCGGATCGGTTGGTCAACAGGAACGGGCGGTCCTTTTTTCATCTGAAAAATGATGTTTTTCGAATAAATTCAATTGAGACTGATACCCCATGAACGGTAATTGACGAACTGATGATGGCAAATCCTCGATACGAGCGCGAGAAAAGTAATAAGAAATGTATAAAAGCGCGAATTACGGTGATGATTGATTTTTTTTTTTTTTTTTTTTCGTTATTCCACGCAAAGAGGTGCGTTTTACTTTATTTATTTCTCGTTTCGTTTTTCATTTACTCCGCCAAACTTTCGTGCTTTTTTTCTTATCGCGTATCTTGGATAATTTATTTAATACGGCTATAAAAAGAAACATTCATCGAAAAACGACTGCTTTTATATATTATGGTGACGAGTTTAAGTACGAGTCTCAAAAAAAGACGTATGTTGAACAGAAAGAAGTCTGATGGGCTGACATCATTATAGATGATTCGATGGTGCGCTTTCAGCTATTTCCGTTAATTCGTATTAATTTCTAAACGCGGATCGCGCGCTAGTTTTTTCATTACGTTTGCGACCGTTTCTTTTTTTTTTTTTTTTTTTTTTTTTTTTTTTTTTTTTTTTTTTTTTTTTTTTTTTTTTTTTTTTTTTTTTTTTTTTTTTTTTTTTTTTTTTTTCCGTATGCATCGAACCTTCGTTAAAACTTTGCGACGAGTTAAAAAATAACGATTATTATTAAGGTTCGGGTCTGCTTCAATGCATCCAATGAACCAAGTAACGACAATTAGTATCGGTATGAAAAAATTTTGCTCCAAAAGCGAATAAATAAATAAATGGTGATATAATATAGGTAGTAGTGTATAGAATATCATTCGTATATATATAAACAAAGAAAAATGAGACAAAGACCCGATATTAGTTCTTAACTAATACGTTGCGGCAAAACTGTTGTGCGGTATCGTTTTTAGACGACGACGACGACGACGACGACGACGACGAAAAAAAAGTGGCATATATAACTTGAAGATTTTTATTATTAAGCCATATTATAAAGACCTTTGTAAGCTTTGTAAGCCGCTCAAATATAATTTTTTGTAACAAAGCCGTTGAGACGGTTTTCGATTATGAGCCTTCCCTCGTTGTTTCACCATCTTTCGCACTGTTCGCATAATCATTTTCGTCATCATCGTTATCACGGATGATCCCATCGATCTTCGATCTCGTTAATTTTTTTTTCATATTTTTTTTGGTTCTCATTAGTTGAAGTTTGAGTTTTTGATCTCTTTTGCACGTCGCCTCTCTCTCATTGGCTATTATATCTTGGGCAAGTGCTATCTCCTCCTCGATGTACCAACGTAAAGGACCTCGACGAGAAGTCTTACCTCGTCCAGGATGTGTCGAACTTTTGATCTTATGAGTCGCCGTACGTAACGTTGGAGACGTTGGTTTGCCTATATCTTGAAGCCGAAATTTTAAATCCGGCCCACATTCGTGCTGTCTCGTGGGCCCGACGCTCGTCAACGAAGTTACGAATGGCGAAACACGCATATTGTAACGAGTCTCAGGATCTTGACGATTCACGTTGCAACAAAATCCGTAAGGTTTCATGAGATCTTTCGGCTTTGCGAATCCCAAACCCGTTCGTTTAATCTGCACTTTCTTCATTATCGATAGCTTCGTAAGTTAATATAGTAACGTTACTCGATGATTTCACAAATAATCCACCGTGCAAGTCCTTAATGATTTATTATCCTTTTTTTTTTTTCTTTCATTTCGGGCCGTCTCTTGCCATTTTCGAACTTCTCTTCTTTGCTGCAAGTCGGCAATGCCACAGTATATAATCATAATAATGCGCAACTTCTCACCCCGATCGTCGCGCCATCCTGCCCATCGTGCCCATCGTACGCATTAACCTTATTAACAAAGAACGATATTGTTTGTACCTGGTTTGTACCGTTCGTACGAAAACTTTTGTTTTTGCTTTGAGATAGTCACTAGGTACTTATATCACTTTTATCAATTTTATGGATAGAAAAAAAGAAACACGTAAAACTTGAGAAATGCTACTAATTTAAATATTCAACCCGTATGACAAAAATATGTTTCGATGAATTTCGTGCGCATCGAATTGTATATATATACACATATATATATATATATATATATATATATATATTAAGTAGTTCGTGAACAGCGATCGTCGGACGATTCTTTGAGGTTACTAGCAAATTTTTTCTCCGAGACGAGCCAAAGATCATACATTTTTCGGGCTTTGTCGTTGATTCGAGAAATAATGAATTCGTCGACACTTTCGCCCACCGCTTTAGGACCATCCTCTGGGCAGAGTGAATCTCAGGATTCTGGTCTAGCTTCGAGCGGCTCTCAGACGTCCAAAATCTTGAGTCACATGAAGTCGGAGCTTCAAGTACAGAAGCAACACAAGAAACTCGTAAAAGAATTACACAGCAAACGGGTACAATCTCTACGTAAGGAACTGGAGTATCTAAAGGCTACAGAGTGGAGGTATTTCGGATACAATCAATTGTTTCAATTGTAGAGAGCTATCTGTACGTGTAATTTGATAAAAGAGACCGACATTTACTGATTTACAAAAAACGAGAAAGAAAAAATGTCCCTTTGCGCACTGTCGACTGTATATTATCTGTATGTTTGATTTATATCAGAGCCCCGACTCCCCGTCAAGCCCTTGCAGTTTTGTAATGATAACAAAAAAGATAAACTCATTTTTGTACCAAAGTATCAAAATGTTGGAATATTCTCGCGCGATATGGAATTATTACAACTTCCAAAAGGATCGAATAGAGAATTACCTTCCATCGTTCGATGCAAATTTCTTGTCTTGCCTTTCGACAGATATAATATGGATCACGCCCAGAGAAACTGAGAGAAAATGTTTTCGTTAATCGTCGAGGCAGCAAAGTATATATTAGGGGGCCGTAAAAGGCACTCCGAAGAGCCTACTATCGACCAACTTGTAGCTGCTCTACAAGATGCTGTGGACAATGTCGATGATTGTACAACCATCGCCGATGCCTCGATCGGGAACGATCACCAAGGATTTTTCTACAGAAGTGGTACTGTGACAAAAATAACAGCCGAATACATTCTCATTGACAATGTCCACATGTGCGAGACATCGAACGTAAATGTCGAGAATTTGGAAGAAGGAAATAAGATTTCTTACATGGCCCATCGTAATGATTCGAGCCAACCAATGAAAATATGTAAAATAATATCGCTCGTCGACGATTATTGGGAGGCTTGTGATAGCTCGGAGACCCAAAACAATGATATAATTCAGATACCGTCGATAAAACGGCGTCTCGTTGCTAAAGTTGCAAGACGCGAGGGTAGAAATGTATTCGTCGAACCTGTCAATGTTTCGATTAATCTCGACAAGGTGGGTTCAACGTTCGTACCGTACGTCGGTGATTGGGTACAGCTCGAGGCAATGGTCGAGCTTGACGAGCATTCCGGCGATTTGGGGGGTGATGTTCTCCAAGTCGATAAGTTACAGCCACTGAGATCAAAGCTCAAAATCGGTAATGTTACAAGGTGGGATTGTCAAACAGGGGCTGGAGCAATAGACAGGGTTACAGTCTTCAACAAAGCGTCTTGCGAGCCAGGTTACGTTCCGTGTGTCGGCGACAAAGTCATTACCGATAGTATCGAGAGCGACCAAGGAATTTATACTTGGCGATCGGTGACAGTGGTGCCTCTTGAACAGGTGAGATGAATGCGCTTTATATTAAAATTCAATAACTCAATCGATACGATAATGATAATGGCTCCGGCTGGCGAAATCCGTTGTACGCTAGGTGAAGCAACATTCGCAGCCGATAATTCGACAACTCGATGCTACGAATCGAACCAATATCGATGCGCTACTGAGGGACAAGCATGGAATCGTTATAACAAACGATTTATCGGTTACCATGAACGCACAAGAAGAACAACAACTCGTTGTGAGAATCGAGAACACGCGAAGCACTGGCGAATGTGTTTTGAATCGAGGCTGTTTCATGTCGAAGAAATCTCAGTCTCAGCTGTCTCTCGTTTCGCCGAATATCGACACGGAACTTCGCATTGGTTCCTCGTCATCGGTAAACTATGTGTTCAAATGTCACGGAAAGTTTGTCGGTACGAGCGAGGAACTATTCATCTTCATCTTCAAAGGCTTCAAGATTGGTCGTATATTTCGCATAACTGTTAATGAAAAAAATCCATTATCCCATGGAACGCCGTCTCTTATTGAGCCCTCAAAAGTCAATAAACTTGCAACGCAACAGATCCATGATCAAGGAAATTACGTACCAGGCGTACGGCCCCGCAAATCTCCATCTTTTATCGCAGTACGCAACGGTATATTTCGGATTCCTCAATATTTTTGGAACGCAGTATTACCTTGCGTCAACGAGAAAAGATCAACTTTCGAGTCTGAGGTTGCGGTAAGCGAGGCGATTCCGTGTCTGAGCGAGGGATTGAGATTCGACAATTACACGACGCGTTTTCACGCCTTGCTATATCTCGAGGAAATAAGTCTGAGAATTGATCTGCAACGTTATGACATGGCAAGTGTGATTCTGGCACCACACGGTGAATATCTCGGTCTTTGTGTGCCAGGTCTGGCTGAGAAAAGACCTTCCCTGTTAGTGGGTGATAGGGCTATAGTTTGCTTCAGTTGGGATAATTCGGGAGGTACGTTTTTTGATTTTCGCTTCTTTATTATTTTTCTCCGTTAACGCTACAATTCTCTTTGTCACACGGTCCCGCGTGCCCGCCTGTCAATAATCATCATTTTATCGCCGTCCGCAGGAAGACAAAAGTATGAGGGTTTCGTTCACCAAGTCAAGGATTCCATGGTTCTACTAAAGTTTAATCGTATATTTCACGAGACTTACAATTCGGAAGAGTGTCAAGTGAGTTTCGCGTGTTCGTATTCGGCAATCGCGCGATGCCACACGGCGATAAAGCTTGCCACAACTAATCTTGGCACGGAAATTCTCTTTCCTACTCGTGTAGTGGAAAAAGAGCCGCAGATCGATTTCGAGGTCGATCCTAGGGAGGAGAAAGTAAAGCACGGACCAACACGCGATCGAGCCGAATCCCTTTCATCGATCTCATCGACCACGAGTATGACCTCTGTGAGTGACACTTCGTCGGATGCGACAAGCAAGAGTCCAAGAATCTCTGTAGTCGAAAGATTGTTTCATCGGAGCAAGGTGGTGGCCAACAAGGATAACGTTGATAAACCAAAGCCAGCAGCGACCCTAGGGATTCGTAAAAATTTGAACAAATATGATAAATTATCCGCGTCGTTGATACAGCCCAGGAATAAGAGCGATGAAACATCGAGTAACGTGCTCAACGATCGCGCGCCATGTCAAATTGCGTTGCCTTGCTTCGAACGATTAAAAAAACGAAAGATCTCGTGGTACAATGAAAAACTGAACCATCATCAGAAAGAAGCGGTACGTAATATCTTGAAAGGTGTTGCTCGTCCTCTGCCTTATGTCATATTCGGCCCACCTGGTACCGGTAAAACGATAACGCTGTGCGAAACTGTCCTTCAAATATTGACAATGATACCCGAAAGTCGTTTGCTGATTGCAACCCCATCAAACAGTTCCGCCAATCTCATATCCGAGAGATTACTCGACAGTGGTGTTTTAAAACCGGGCGATCTCGTACGTTTGGTGGCCCACCATTGTCTCGAAGATGACTCGATACCTGAGAGGTTGCTGCCGTATTGCGCAACCGGTGATTTAGCCGCCGAGTGGAGTCGGGTACGGAGCCATACAGATGAGGTGTTTGTACCCCCCGATCGACCAAGGACAAACTGTACAATGAGTGTATTGGGACGGCATAGAATAACCGTCGGGACTTGTATAGCGCTTGGATTGCTCCACAATATGGGCTTTCCACACGGACACTTCTCTCATATCCTCGTGGACGAGGCTGGACAAGCGACCGAGCCGCAAATCATGGTGCCACTGAGCATGATTCATTCGAGTTATGGTCAGATCGTACTCGCCGGAGATCCAATGCAATTAGGTCCGGTAGTAAACAGCAAACTGGCCTCGGACTTTGGCCTCGACGAATCTTTTCTCTCGAGGCTCCTTCATCAATTCCCTTATCAGCGGGACAACGAGGGCTTTGGGACAATGGGCTACGATCCCAGGCTTGTCACAAAACTCTGTATAAATTACAGAAGTTTACCCGAGATCCTTGAATTGCCAAATTCCCTCTTTTACGATTCAGAATTGAAGCCTCGTGTCTCGGGAACAAAAAGTTTTGAAGCCGAGCTCGTAAGATCCATGGCCGCGGATTTGCCAACGAGAACCGGACGATCACCGCCCGCTATTATTTTTCACGGTGTAAACGGTGAGAACCGCCAGGATGATGATAGTCCGAGCTGGTACAACCCGGCCGAAGCTACGCAAGCCTATCTGTACGTGTTGAAACTCTATGATCGCGGTATCAGCAGTCACGACATTGGCATCATTACACCCTATCGGAAGCAGGTACCCAATCGGAGTTTATTCACCATTTCGTAAATCTCATCTGATCCGATTGACGAATCGCTACTTTCATCGGTTCACAGGTTCGACAAATTAGAGATTTGTTTCTCGAATTGGATGCCGAGTGTCCGAAAGTTGGTAGCGTCGAGGAGTTTCAGGGTCAAGAACGCCAAGTTATTATTCTGTCGGCCGTGAGATCGGCCAGTAATTACGTTACTGAGGACATCAAGCACGCTTTCCGGTTTGTTGCTTCACCAAGGCGACTCAACGTTGCGATAACACGAGCTCGGGCGCTTCTAATAATACTCGGTAATCCCGAACTATTGTCTCAGGATCCGTACTGGCGAAGCGTTCTCATTTATTGTATGGAAAGAGATTCATATACCGGATGTAACTTTTTGCCTATGTATTCGATGGATAAGGATCTCGACGAACCCAATTACGAAAATGACAAGACCACTTGTTGATTCCTCGTTGAATCCGACACATTGATGACGACTTAATTACGTAACAGAATCAAAGTACGCGATTCAATATTCGCGTCGTGAGAAACTTATTTAGACTCGTATGAAGGACGTTTAGCGTTCGATCGAACGCTTTCGACAATTCTCAATGTTGTTCCATGCGATTTCTGATTATTATTTCTTTATAGTTATGAATTGTCACGACAGGGTGCTCTAAATAAACATCGACTCATGAGAAATATCCCGCTTTATTGACACAATTATAGCCAATTCTTACAATCAACCTTGCAGAATAATTTCCGTTTATCGTGAAATACTCCACGAGGCAATGACGTCGATGATATTTCACGGATCGTTCCAGCGGCCTTCGGACGTTAACTCCTGTCACGATCAGTTCCAAACGATACTGACTGGCTCTTGATTCTTGGCTTTTAATTTACGTTCAATAAGATTCTCCAGAGCTTCGCTCCTAACACTTAACGTCTCGATTTTCTCCACGAGGGTTTGGTAAGGCGATGCGGGTTGTCCTCCCATCACAACGTGTCCAAGTTTACTGTCGATCTTGGCGTCCAATCGCGCATTGCGAATAAGATTTACGATCCAACATTCGGCAATGTCGGACTTCATGTTAAGCTTTTCAGCGAGCATTCTACACAAAGGAAATAAATGTTAGCTTGGACCTAATTTGTCCTCGTACTTTACGCAAATGGATAGATTTCATACCCGATGCTAATGCATTGATGAATACGGCAGAATGTCTCGAAAATCATGAGCCTAGCATTCTCCACAAACTCGTTGATGGTACCAATCAAGAAAAAATCGCTGCAAATGACCGCCTGGCACTCTTGCAGCTTTTGACGAGCTCCGTCAAAATCAAAGTTTACATAGAGATGCTCGAGAAATTCGGTTATCGGATCCCGATACGTGTATGACTCCTGGTGGTGTAAAATATTATAATAAAGGTAAATACTGATGGAAAAAAGTCGATAACCGAACGTACGTGTACCTACCTGTTGGATTACTTTTACGAGATCCTTCAGCGTCGAACGTCTCGAGCGATTGACAATAACAGCTGCAGCCAAATACCGAAGAATGTGGGGGCACATTGTCTGTATTGCGTTCAAGTAGCTGCGGATAGGGCAAACAACAGTCGAATGCGTCCCATCGATAGTGAGATAATTAAGTTCATATTGAAAAATGTTTAAAACTCACTGTGGACGATAGAGGAATGTTTCGATAACGAGATCCCTGCCTTTCACATGATTGAAGAATACAAAGAGACTCCAGTGAATCAGCCACGTACGCTGTTGGAGTACTTGAAGCGCGTTCCCTATTACATTACTGTCGATATACTCGCGCAATTTGATCACATCCTCCAGAGCGGTTTCCCAGTTTTGGACCAGAATTTCGACGGCCAATTTTCCCCAGAGAACGTTCAAGTAATTCTTTTCAAAAAAAATTGGTGCATTGGTGATAAAATAATCGTCATGGAGAAGGAGTAATTTCACATATTTATACCTTATCTGTGGTTGGCATCGTGAGCATGTAGAAATATAGGTACGGCATTGTTATTGCATAATTGCCGCACTCGTAGCAGTGTTTAGCGAGTTTCACAAGATTGTCCATCATTTCTATCCTAAACTGGAATACGAATGAACAAACATTGCATCACAAAATGAATGGAGAACTATCTATATGCAATTACAGTTTAGTTGGTGCAAGAAAAAAAAAGTATTTCTGTGGTCATTGGATACTGTAAACTATGCTTTCATCGAGAATGTCGTTTGTCAACATTCGTCATTTGCACAAAGTTGTAATCCACCATGCTTACATGTAATACTTTCATTGAACGATCGAGGCTACATAAGATTACAATCTTCCAAGACCAGTAAACAGATGCGCACATTATTATTGGAATATGATTTAATTTGAAGACGCATCATTCAATACGATACGTGCCGAAATTTTGAGAAAAACGTTTCAAATAAAAATAACAATTTCATGGAAAGGTACTCACTCCGGACTCCTGAGTAAGTAAATTATTCAGAGCTTTTGAATCGTGCATTTCTTCCATTTTTTTCATGATTTTTTCATTATCCATGAGGGCCACTACGACCGCCGCGCTATCTTGCAGAGTAATAAGCTCTTGGAGAACTACTGCACGGCGTGCTTTCAGTTCCTAGTACGTAAATGATGTAATGACAATTATTTTTAATTCTTACGCCTTATAAAATATTCCAGCCACACTGCAACACTGTCAAATCTGAGCAATATTTACCTCCGGAATTTCCAATTTCGGATAGACCAGCTTCCTAATATCTATCACGTAATCCACCATATGGGTTTTGTTTAGAATGTTAAGCTTAGTTTGGAGGATTTCATTCTCGTCGTATATCTGTAAAAACATACAAAACGTTCAGTAATTATAACCTTAAATGCCACATGGATCAGGCAAGACGAATGGGTAAGCATCATAGATACTCACCTGGTTGGCGGACAGAAATTCTAATAATGGAAAAACGAGATGCCTATCAAGATATTGCCCTATGCGGGACGTTAAATCAAATTTTGCCATGATCTGGGAAAATTTTAACGTTTTACAAGCGGCAAGAGCGTTAAGCAACAATTGTAAATCGAAGGATGAAGGCCGGAAAAACGGCAAAAACTAAAAGAGCTTGGCTGCCGTCAAAGAGGAGGGAACAGTGGCGCTCTGGTGGCATACAGCAGCACATGATGCGGTGACCTCTTCGCGAACATAGCCGTACAACAGTATGAATTGGTCGAGTATCCAACAAGTATTTTGCATTCCAAGAGAAATTTCCTATTGCGCTGCCTTCGAATACGAGTGAAGTTGGTCGGGAGTGAAATGAACAAAAAATATATATTAAAACGGCCAACGGTTAGAATGGGGTTTTATTACATCAATAAATATCGAACGAAATTAATCTTAAAGATTTAATATAAATATTGACGACATATGTCAGCACAGGGTCACACCGAAACGAGTCCGAAAGTACTGCCGATAAATAATAAATAATATGTATAAAATATAATTCAAATAGAAAATGGTGGAAAACGTTTGTCCACTTTTGACAGTCATCAACTTGTTTAATTTAGAAGTTTAAACAAGGTAAACAAGGTGAACTTGCTTGGATTAGATTTGCTATCTTACTATGGTAGAAACTAGATTCGAACGGTAAAACGGTTTCGGTCCTCCTAACGGCAATGTTTATTAACTATCCGATCAAATCGTACACGCGCGCGCGCAGTTGTTAGCCTTCTTTGTGATGTACTTGTATCATGTCTGCACCCTTCAGATGAGAACAGTACCGTCAGCTAGAATATATTATCTTTTCCTATCAATTCAGTAATAACTTTGTGAAAAAGAGATATCAAAATGCCGCCGAAGAAGGCACCTGCACCGAGCAAAAAAACGGAATTGAAGAAGAAGGAAAAGGTGATCGAGGTGAGTGGTCCCGAGCATCGTTGCTGTTTTCTAACCAAAAACGTTACTCGAACCTTCCACATGTTGTAAGTGTTGCATGTCGAAGTGGATTGTTTTAATGTTCGATTTTCTCTCTTGTATCGCTAATCACGCTATCTATTCGTATATTCAATTTCACGATTTGCCATTGTCTCAGGACAAAACATTCGGTCTGAAGAACAAGAAAGGGGCCAAGCAGCAGAAGTTTATACAGCAGGTAGAAAAGCAGGTAAAGCCAGGAGTTGGATCGGGTAAAGCTCTCGATCCCAATGCAAAAAAACTTGAAAAGGAGAGAAAACTAAAGGAACAGAAGGAATTGGCTCTTCTTTTCAAACCTATACAGACGCAGAAAATAGAAAAGGGTAAATCGCATATGCTACAATAAAGAAATTCAATTTAATTATACCAAGTAGTATCTCCTTTTTCTATCGCACTACTCGTGTACTCGACTCCTCATTGTTTTGTAGGGAGTTGTTCGTTTTTCTATCATTCTCTCGCGTTACAATATCTTGTGTAATAAGAGTCTTTGAGTACTAACAATTTAACCAAATCTTAAAAAATATTTGTATATACGTTGCTAAAACTAGACTTGGTAACGCTTGGTAATACTCTAGTCATAAAAGTTTCAATTTTCAACATTTGTAATAGGGAAGTTCGTTTTTTTCAGGAACCGATCCAAAGTCGGTAGTGTGTGCATTTTTCAAGCAGGGTCAATGCGCCAAAGGGGACAAATGCAAATTCTCCCACGACCTCACGATAGAAAGAAAGGCAGAAAAGCGCTCTCTCTATTGTGATATGCGCGATGACGATGATAAGGAAGCCGACACTATGGACAAATGGGACGAAGATAAATTAAAAGAAGTAGTGGAAAAGAAGCATGGTACAAGTGGCAATAAGCCGACTACTGATATCGTGAGTAACAGTAAAATGATGTACCTGTTTGGCGTTTCTTCAACGATTGGGCAATTTTCACACAGATCTGCAAACACTTTTTGGAAGCCGTGGAAAAATCCAAATATGGTTGGTTTTGGGAATGTCCATCCGGTGGTAAATGTATCTACAGGCACGCTTTGCCACCGGGTTTCGTGCTGAAAAAAGATCGTAAGAAGGAGGACAAAAAAGACGAGATCTCGCTAGAAGATCTTATCGAGAGGGAACGTGCCAATTTGGGACCCCATCAAACGAAAATCACACTCGAGACTTTCCTAGCTTGGAAGAAACGAAAACTGCAAGATAAGAAACAAAAAGCCATTCAAGACGAAGAGAAGAAACGAAGTGACTACAAGGCTGGGCGTCAAGTGGGAATATCGGGACGTGAAATGTTTTCATTCAACCCTGAACTCGCTGCTGGTGATGGTTAGTTATTTTGGCTCCTTTCAAGAATACTCACGATTAATAACGAGAGTTATATTTTATGTCCCAGTATTTGTTGTGGCAAATGCCATATTGAGAAATTAAATTTTTATTCGATAGGTATCGAGGATGGAGACGAAGCTTTCGACAGTTATCTGTTGGAAGACCAAGACAACGAAGGAGTTGAATACCGTGAATTGGACATGGATCGACTCGTATACGAAGCTCAGGAGCTGGATACGGCAGGAATTACGTTCGCTCGCGATGATCGACTCAAGGGTGACGATAAACATCTCGCAAACGGCGATGCTCCCTCAGGTATGCACCCAAATTTTAATAAATGCCTAACCATGTGCCAAGCGCTGCCTCGTGGAACGGCAACTTTTCAGTTTCTGTTTTTACGTACTTGGCGAAGGCGCTAACCGTCGCGTACATTTTTCGGTATAGAATCACTGGACTACCAATAAATGGACGAACATACGATTAAAGATTAGGTATGAAATGTAAAGGCAATACAATTACTACAATTTTGTGCATTGCTACAGTGACCTTGATGGGTGAAGGAGCCACAGCCTTGGCGATAAACGAAGATCTCTTCGCGGATGATCTCGAAGGTCTGATGGATGAAATGGGGGATCTGGAGCTGGACGGTGTAGCCGAAGAGTCCTCTTCTCCTATTTTCCCTATTAAAAATAACAAGTGATTTTAATAGCCTCAAATTTTCTTATCGTGTAATACAAGTGTCCGGACCGCATACTGCCTCGATAATACGTATTATATTTCCTCAACCAATATACACTAAATCCAGCGCATCTTTATCTCATAACTCATCGATGTGTCAATTAGTGATATAGAATAATAGTACCGGGGTAACGGCGGCGCAGCAAAGCAGCCAGAGGTATATATATATATATATATATATATATATATATATATATATATATTCGTACCTAGCCGCCAATGGATTGATACCAGAAAAAAAATTGCTATACGTATGCATATATTGTATATCCCGAGGGGGCTGCATCGTCTCCTAAGTAAAGGTAGAGACATGAAAAAATGCGCTCTTCAATCACTATAACGTCATTCGGATTCAAGCGTAACATTAATTTCACGGCGTCTGTCATAACAACAGTACTTACTTGTAAGCACAACAAACCGAGATGACATACGCAACGTTTAACGTTCAGTGGTTTAGAAGTAGGTCATCAGCTGATGCGTGCAATACCAATAGCAACCGGCAGGTGGCCAAGTTGAAAAGGTTACTTCAGTAAGAAAGTATATCTATCGGTGAGATGTTGACAGTGTAATATTGGCGACGAACTACCCAACGGTGCGATAGTATCATCAATAGGAATATGTACGTACAACAGGTAATGGAGCTCGATGAGACATGAATTTTCACGGAGCTTCCACTCCACGGTACGCGGTACAATTGTTTAATGCGAACGACGGTTAATTCTCATTACATTCGGTGATATATGATAGAAAATGAAACGAGTTGAGAGTAAACAGGAGTTATTCGGCGATCGACTGGTCGTACATACGCGGACGATGTCACACCAGATGAAAAAGATTTCTAACCTCTTCGAGTATACATTGCACTGATATAATTTTCGTATACGTTATATTCTATTGAATGTAATCGATCGATCGAGAGTCCGATCGGGAGGTTGTTTTGACAATATGTGGGAAGCACCAAGTGTAAACTGTGTAGTAATTCCTACATGATTGTCATTACACACGTGTCTCTTCTCGCTTGGCATTTGATATAAATAATGGTCGTACTTTTAGCGATTTTGACAATAGATGAGTACGAACGGAGCTCGATCGATTCAATGAGCTTGGATACGAGAAAGAGCCAGGATCGAACCGATGCTCAATGATGACACTGTTATACACGCTGATGTCTCGTGTCAACATCCTCTCGAGCAGTCGGGCTAGAGTATACATTTTCCAAAAATGTAAGTTCCATGGATATCTCGTGGATGCGGCAATTTTTGCGAAAACATCAAGGAGTAAGATTGTCCCAACGGCTATTAGACGCAAGTGTACAGATGCTGTCAAATCGAAGGTCGATGTAGGCCATTTGCGCAAGGAACCAAAAAAATCGGATCTTATGAGATTGTTGCGGCTGGCGGTCCCAGAAAAATGGAGACTGATTGGTGCAATCGCGCTACTGATAATCTCGTCAACGGTGACGATGGCTGTACCATTCTGTCTTGGGAAAATAATCGATATAATTTACACAGCCGATAAGGAAAAAACTCGTGAGAATTTGAATAACGTGGCTGCGGCTCTTCTGGTGGTTTTTCTTGTCGGCGGCGCATGTAATTTTGGTCGAGTTTACCTCATGTCAGTCACAGGACACAGAATAACCCAGTCATTGAGAAAAAAATGTTACGCCGCTATTCTGAGCCAGGAGACAGGAATGTTCGACAAAGTCAGTACGGGAGAGCTCGTCGGACGATTGACCGGTAAATCGAAGCCTCGATAGTAAGGTACCAAAGGCTTCGTTATCATTTTAATTACTAAAAGTATGTACTTTTTTTTAATGGCAGGTGATGCGCAGCTCGTTAGTTCCGCAGTTACCAGCAACGTTTCGGATGGATTGAGATCGCTGTTAATGACCATTGCCGGAGTCTCGATGATGCTTTACGTGTCGCCCCAATTGACGATGATAAGCCTCGCGGTGGTACCACCGGTCGCAGCAATAGCAGTCGTTTACGGCCGTTTTGTCAAGAAAATATCTCAAGATGTACAAAATAGTCTCGCGTCTCTAAATACAACGGCCGAGGAGAAAATCGGCAACATAAGAACGGTCAAGGCATTCGCCCAGGAATCCGAGGAGATTGCGCGATATGCAACACGATTGGATAGTCTGTTGAAGCTTTGTTACAAGGAGAGCTTCTACAAGGGATTGTTTTTCGGAATTACCGGATTGTCGGGAAATGTCATAGTCGTGTCGGTACTGTATTACGGTGGCGTTATGATCACCGACGATACTATAACCGTTGGGAATTTGAGCGCATTCCTCCTGTACGCCGCTTATATAGGTATCTCGGTCGGTGGATTGTCCACTTTCTATTCCGAATTAAATCGCGCATTGGGCGCAAGCAGTCGTCTCTTTGATCTGATGGACCGACGACCGAAAATACCGATCGCCGGTGGAATTGTCTTGGACAGATGGTTGTGCGGTGATGTATACTTTCGGGATATAAGCTTCAGATATCCAGCCCGCGAGGATTGCTGGATATTAAAGGATTTTACGCTCCGCGCTCCAGAGTGCTCAATAACAGCTATAGTCGGACCATCGGGATCGGGAAAATCAACGATAGCCTCCTTACTTCTCAGATTATACGATCCAACGTCAGGCTCGGTGTTGGTCGATGGTCATGATCTCCGTGACTTGGACCCCGTCTGGATCAAGTCTCAGATCGGTTTCGTTGCTCAGGAGCCCGTTCTCTTTGGCGGCACGATACGGGAAAATATTTGTTACGGTACAGCTAACGTCACCGACGAAGATATTATTCGCGTGGCCCGTCAAGCCAATGTTTTGGAATTTGTCGAAAAAATGCCAAACGCGTTGGAAACGGTAGTTGGCGAACGGGGCATTACGTTGAGCGGGGGACAACGGCAACGCGTTGCTATCGCCAGAGCCCTCGTCAAGGTGAGCACGGATTTTTGTTTTATTATTTATTTACTAGTGTACAGGCTAATGATACCTTCTTTTGCTAGAATCCCAAGATCCTGATACTGGACGAGGCAACTAGCGCACTCGATGCCGAGAGCGAGAATTACGTGCAAGAGGCGTTGGAACGAGCGACCGCTGGACGCACGGTTTTCACGATCGCTCATCGTTTGAGCACAATTAAAAATGCCCAAAGAATAGCCGTGCTCGATCGTGGAAAGATCGTCGAGACCGGAACGTACGAGCAACTCATGTTGCTCGATAATGGACTTTTCAAGAAGCTCGTCAAACATCAGACCTTTGGCTGAACAATATGCAAGCTCGTCGGGGGTCGAGTGGCTGCGTGGTGCGGTTGGTTGCTTCAGCGAAACAAGAGAGAAATGGGTTTGGGCAGGTCGTGGTAATTGAAGATTATTAGAGTTTGGGCCGCGGTCAATGAGTAAGGCTTCGCACGCATTACCGATTGGTCCTATGGATGATGCCAAGTGAAAGCTCGCCAAGCACTCTGTACAAAGTCTGCCTTGCCTGTCGCGCCTAAAAATAACTAAGGAAGCCTTTACACTCGATCATCGAATGCCATTTTATTTTCCATCGGAGTTAATCGAAAAATTAGGCGCGACGTTATTGCTTACGAGCATAGTCCTTTGTGATGGTTGGATCATTCGTTGCTTCATTCGTTAACGATTCTCATTAGCTACATCGATCAAATTTGTCTCCGCTCTCAATAGAATTCACATTTTACTTACATTTCTCATAATTTCGAATCTGGTGCGTATTGCAAATTATTATTCCAACTCCCTCAGTGAATCTGACAGTATAAACGAAAGTGCAAACGATTATTGTTGATTACTTACGGATGTCGATAGTAAAACACTCTTTTTCCCCGTTTGTTTATATTTGTTCGGCGGTAGTACAAACACGATGCGTGTCCGTAGTTGGCAAGTAACGAGGAAGAAAGTGTAAGAGAGAGGGGGAGAGAGAGAGAGAGAGAGAGAGAGAGAGAAAGGGGAAAGCAGACTTTATTTACACAATGTAATGAGAGTGCTACTGTAATTTACGCTAATTGTACATGTATGTATATAAACATAATGTAAATTGGAATCTATTCATAATACGCGTATTATATAATTCCATTGTATAAACCGAATTTAAAGGGATAATCTTGCCAGTGCGCTTTTCCCCACAGTCTATCGTTAAGAATGTTTCAACGTACAGTAAGAATCCGAGCGCGTTGCGACACGATGCCAATCGCTTAAGATATTCAACAACCGAGTGTCATTGTGTATGTGTGTGTGTGTGTGTGTGTGTGTGTGTGTGTGTGTGTGTGTGTGTGTAGTCGTTGTTCTCAAAAGTCTGTAGAGGATATAAAAATTGCAAATTAGAGACCGGCCCATTTCGCTCGCGACGTATCCGCGTCTCAAGTATCGACGATTGGAATAGTAAATTTGTGGAATAAGATGCGCCGCGACAACACCATTATCGCTGAATATCGTTCACAAATTCGCTCCATGATGCCTTATCCTAATACGAAACGCATCGCTTCTCTCAAAAATTCAAATTGTCGGGCAAGTTTTAACCTCGATGGAGACTGTAGAGATTCGACAAATCTCAGCATCTATGACGATACAACAAATTGAAACACGTTCGGTGAACTATTGTTACGAGATCGGCGACTTATGAAGGAAGATATTGGCCATCCGAAAGCTACGAGAGATATATTTGTTTCGGACAAATGATTCGGCAAAGTTGCACACGTGTGACTTATTATACGACGAAGACGGCTATTTTAATAAAAATTTTGATAGGAGGAAGGACCGAATAAAAGTCAAAGGAAGGACATTATCAGGTACGTACGGAGGATGTTTGCCCTTCTGTCTTTCGCTAACAAGAGGAACTACTTAATAATAATAATCTGCATATATTTTTCACTATAAATAAATATACACAGCTATATTTTAAAAATTATTCATACGCTTATGGGGGATGCTACATACGATGCTTGTTCGCTCGCGATCATAATAACTATGTATGTATAAGAAATCGGTACACGCTGCTGCGCATTATTTCCTCCCTAAGCCATTGGTCGCCGGCAATCTCGAAACTTGATTCGAAACATATCCGATTGTTGAATCTCAAGGTACTTGGACGATCGTAATTGGACAACTTGTCGTGTTGCCCGGTCCATTTTGATTGCGCGAGGTGGATAAATCTCAATTGTAGGATAAGATAATACCAAGGCATAGTCCTTCTGAATTAACATATACATAATGGTCTGCTCGTCGCGTCATAGATTTAACATTTATTTATGAGCATCGTTCGCGTATTTCTCAATCCCCCATGAAAGATTCACGAAATTCTGTGCGATCAGCAACAAGCGGAACAATTATTATTCCCAATCGCTTATTCATTCTTCATTAACGTTTGGCTCTTCTCGGCTTATATCCGCAAACAGTGAAAAATACAAGTCTCTCAAGTCACTTTGTTTGTCCGTTAAACATGTTCCAAAGTATATTTAGGCAGTGCTGTGCATTCGCGTTTCACTCTGTCTTTTTTTCTTTTGTTTTTTCCGTCGTATTCACCGGCCTCGGACAATTGGCGCGCAACATTTGCCGCCTTCTCATTTTCTCCTTCTCACGTGCAAAATCAATGTCATTTCCTATTAAATATTCATATACTTATATGCATAGTACCAAAAAATAAGTGGTCAAAGTATTTTACGTATTTGCTTCGACTATATACTGTGACGAGCACTTAAAATTACTATCCCCACACGCGTTTTTCAAGAGAGAGAGAGAAAGAAAATTGTCTTTAGAGTATATGAGACGAAACAATTATTTACTCAAACTTGTTTCCCATGCATGAAGCATATTCTCCGGGTGCCTATGAAACAGGCGAGAGACAAATCAAACAGCGTATAAATAAAATAGCGTACTTGTGATTTTCCTGGGATCGTCTCTTTTTCTTTTTCTTCTTCTTCTCTCTCTCTCTCTCTCTCTCTCTCTCTCTCTCTCTTTCTGTATATGTATGTGTGTATGTGTGTGTGTGTGTGTGTGTCCGCGCGTGTGTGTATGTACGCGTTTGCCACGATAAACAAAATCAATTGGTAATCACAAGTTCTGTTCGTTACTTTTCGTTTTGCTTTCTTACGTTTTAGTTTATTTTATTTCATTCGAATCAATGAATATTATTAACTTTTGACCATATCTCCGGGAGGTTCCTGTTCCATCGGCTCATCTTGATGAAAAACAGGCAACGATTCTTCACCATCTACCTCCATCGATTCGGCAGGTTCAATTTTCTCATCCGTTTGTCCATTGCCGGTGCATTGAACGGTATCCGTTATGTCGTCTTGGCCAGTTGCTTGTTCAACATTCGCAATGTCTTCATTCATTGGCCCTGTCAACGATGATTCCTCGAGGACGATCGTAGAATCTATCGGCTTTCTCGTTTCAAGTATATCGATGATTTCGGTTTGGTTTTTGCCGACTTGGATCAATTCTGTGATTACGGTTGTACTATCAGAGTCGTTCGGAGGCCTTGGCGGCTCCGGATCTTTTGGCTCTTCGATGATCGGTATAGGATCTGGAACTATCGATTTATTGATTCTAGTCTCATCGTCCATGGCTTCCTCTATCGTGACACCGCTCTCTTGTTGCTGCTCTTTTTCGACTTGCAACGTGGACGATTTACTCGTCGTTTCTACATCGCTCGTCTCCTCGTAACCGGTCGGTTCTTCGATGATCGGCCGCGTATTCATACTGGATTCGCCAGATCGATCTTCGATCGAAACACCCGTATCTTCCCTCGTTGTTGCGGCGTCGTCGTTCTCCTCAAATTTTGAACTCTCGGAAACCGTCAACCTTTCCTCGCACGAGGGTGGCGTCGATTCCTGCAACACGCTATTGTCATCCATCGTATCCCCTGTACTTTTGGTCGCTACGGTAGAGACCAAAAAAGGATCGTCCGATCGGTCTGTGATTCCCGAGATAACCGAACAATTTTTTTTCGATGGTGAATTATCGTGCAACTCGGTGAGACGAGTATTCTCGTCGATTGTTTCCAAGTCGTCGTTACTTCCGTCCTCCGTACGAGGTCGCTTTTCCCTGATAACTTGGATCGCGGAAACATCAGATTCTTGACAATCGATAGAAGAAATCTTTGATTCGTCAGTCATCATTGTATCTTGGGACGAAGAAATTGAGTTTGGGATTGAATTTGCCGCAACTTCCGAAACTTCCTCGACTCTGCTTCTCTTCTTCTTCTTCTTCTTCTTTTTCTTCTTATCCTCTTCCTCTTCCTCCTCCTCTTCTTCGTGCTGCTGATGTTCTTGTTGCTCCTCCTCTTCCTCATCCTCTTCCTCATCCTCTTCCTCATCTTCCTCCTCCTCTTCCTCGTCAACTCCATACAATTTCACTGGTTTTCCATCCGTCTTGACAAAATCTTTGGTCCTAAAGGTAGTCTGAAGAAGTTTTCGGGAGACGATAGATTCGGTGTCGTCCGTTTCCGAGTCCAAACTCGGCTGCGAGCTCGTGTCCTCGTTCATTACAGCCTCCGGCACGTCGGGAGCTATCGCGCTCGATTCTACCGTGCCATTGCCCGATAAATTTTGGACACATATCGACTCGTCTTGACTCTGCGCGGGCAAACTCAAATTGGAAGAATCAATGATTTCGCGAGATTCGATAGCCGTGTCAACGATATCCGAACGAGAGATCTCATCGCTGGTTGGCCCAATTTTGGCTACCTTGCCAGTGGTGGACACGGACAAAATTGAATCGAGGACTGGTGATTCGAGATCGCCCGTGGGAATAGCAACGGGATTACCCGTTGTGCAATCCTTGACCCATGATTCCATCTCGACATCGTGAGAGGGCTGAGTGACAGTCGGTTCCTCGTCGAAAGATCCGTTTACCATACCATCTCCATTTTCGCTACGCCTTGCTGCAGGTTCTTTCGTTGACACTACCAGTATGTTTTTCTCGATAGCTCGCATGAATTTGTCGACTCGATTGTACTCTTTTCGCGGAGACGTTAACAATTCGCAGATTCTCTGAACAGTGAAAGGAGCATTCGCGAATGATTCAAGTAGCTCCAGCAAGTTACACTTCATAATATCGTAATTGAATTGTTCGACATTGGGGCAAGGAGCCAACTCGAGACTCGGACAACTCTCGTAAAAATCCGTCATAACGCGCGTCAACTTTTCACGAAAAAGTGGTTTTATGAGAGACCACTGATAGACCGGATCACCAGTCTTGGCGACCCAACACAGGTAATCCTCGAGTTCACGCGGTATCTCGGACGGACGCATCTTCTGGAACTCGTCCAGAGCTTGAAGCACTTCTTCGGGATTTTCCATTTTGTATCCCCTCTGTGTGAAATATTTATTACGTTATATATATATATATATATATATATATATATATATATATCTATCTATCTAAATTGTTAACCAACTATTGTATATTCTCGCTGTGCGTTTCGAAGCGAAAGGTGCAAAATAATCAACAAAATATAGTGTCGTCTTCTTTACACACGACTTGCCTCTGTGACTTTCTCGCACCCGTGTCCGTGTGTTGTGGCCTCCTCCTCTTCTGCCACGCTGCTGCGTGCCTGCCTGCCTGCCTGCCTCCTTGCTTGCCTGCCTGGATGCCCGCCCGCTCGATCTCCAATTAACGCGTTACAATTTTTACTCGTATCAATCACTGCTTCTTTGTTTACCCTAACTTTTCGACCGAAAAACCCTCCGGTACTTGAGCCACACGCGTGTCCGTATGTGTGTATGTGCGTGCGTGTGTGTGCGCGCGCGTTGTCGTTTGCGTACGACGGACGAACGCGATCTAAAATGCAACAAACAGAAACACACGCGCAAACACACACATACTGGCGGCACGCACACGGCACCGGGAAAAATCAGGGCCGCCAAACGTTAAGACGCGCGCGGCAAGCGGAATTGCGAGCGACAAGGGGATTGGGGACATGTGTATTATGGCGGCGATCGCGCATCCTTCGCCGCTTCGGCGCTCGAGCATCGTGTCAGGCTTGCCAACATTGCCTTTTTTATACGCGGAAGATACGAACGACCAAACCAACAAGATACGTTTGTCAAAATAGTACAGACTTACGGACTGTCATACCTGACGCGTTTATCCACATTGCAAAAGGCCAACGTGTGCTTTCAAGGTCCGTGCAAGGACAATTATTTTACGATCTCGTCTCCCCCGTTATTGATGAAGAAAATGGCGCAATCGTTACGTAGACACGCGGTACAGGTGTGTCGATCGTTTAACTCGTTTAACACGTATCTCGGCTATGGAATAAAAATCGATAGCGATGAAAATAGCAGGTGTATCGGATTGCGCGATAGTTGGAACTTGCGATTCGTCGACCGGCGGATTGCCGTGAGCTTTTACCGTCGAACTAACCGCCGGTCAGAATTTAGGCGCGGATGCTCATAAAAATTACGTCGCACCAGAGGCAGCCACCCAGTTCTTTAGACAAGTTGCTCCGTAAAGGAAGCGTCGTTTCAATTTGTCCGAGCAAATAATGCAACATCGGATGGATTCCCAAATTCTTACGGATGATTTAACTCGATGAACATTTCTTTCTCAACTTTCTCATCGGTATTAGAGACATAAGGTAGAAACGTCGCTGATACCTTTGCTTTTTGTTTTTTTTTTCTTTTTTTTCTTTTTTTTTTTTTTTTGAGATCCAAGTTTATATATGTATTTGACTTTGTTGAATTGCGATTGGACAATTGATAAGATCCTTTAAATACGTTAATATAGAAACAGTAATAATCGCAGAGTAACAATACATATGTATATCTGAATATATTTATATATGACTGTGTTTTGTATCATTATTAATATAGTTAATAAAATAAGACGCGACAAGAATAATAGTATACAACGGATATAATCGCGCATTCGAAAGTTGCGGCAGCAGCAACAGCGGCGTCGCTCTCGTGCCATATTTCAGTCTTTACTCGATCGTTTTACTCATGTTTTCGAATGTAGAGCGTATTTATATTGTATAAGTAGTCGATATTAATGGTTGGATCGCTGATAGCCTCGGTGAGACGAGCACACCGGTCTTTTGCATCCTCATTATTGGAAGATATTTCTTTTATTCGAATCATGCGAAATGGTAGCACGTGAGGTTTTCCTTTGCAGTTATTCCTAAGGATCCACATGACTTTCGTATGCGCAATGAAATCCGACGATGCCGAATTTAGTGGGATGTTTAAAAAAATAAATAAATCAACACCCTCGTAAAGTATCGCAGATAAATCGTCGATGGCATCTTATACAGATTATTATTAATGGAGGTCCCTCACTTTGAATTGTACGAGATTTACAAGAGTTGAACTTGTGGGGCGGGAGAAAAACGAGAAAAACTCAACGAGTACAAGGCCTTACTTGGTATACGTTTAACTCCTGGAATCCCTTAATAAATGGCGTATTATGTATATCGACGGTAGACTTTGAGACATATCCCGAGACGTTTGTTTTTTTTTTTTCATCTTTTTTCATCTTTTCCTTTCTCAAACTCCGACTAACAGATTTTGACTTGAATAGTGATATAGCGAGCGGCAAAGTATCGGAAGTCGCGAAAGGACTCGTGAAAGAAAAGATATTAGTAAATATGGAAAACAGTAGGGATGAAAATAAAAGTCTTACAGGCACTTACAGTCTCAACAATCCTGTCATTCGCACGTAATTATATTTTCTTATGTGGCATTGGGCAGTATAAACTATAAACAAAAAGAAAACAATATGGACATTCGCGCAAGACGATGCGATATAAATAATAAATAGACAACAGGGTATAGAGATATTTTGAGAGAAAGGTACACGAAGAAGACATTTTTGTTTCTCTTGTCTTTTTTAAAGGTGGGGATGGGATTGGGCCTAAGGGGAAGATTAAGCGAAGCCGCACAAATTACCAAATGATAAACACGATCAGAGAAACGTCTTTGTGCTGTAGATGAAATGAATGTGACGACCACAAACATTGATTAAATTTTGTTTCTCTCTGTGTGTTTGTGTGTGTATGTGTGTGTGTGTGTGTGTGTGTGTGTGTGTGTGTGTGTGTGTGTGGGTATGTGTCTTTGTTTTTAAAATCTCGAAGCGATATTTATCTAAGCAGATCTTCATCTTTTCTTACAACTATCCGGTGAATCTATAGCAGCGAGCAGCGCGTTTCTTATCACCTAACAATGTGTTTACGAAATTCAAGTTTATATTACCGCTGAAGGCGCGTCGTTCAACGATACTTTTGCTCTTTTTTCCCCTCTCTTTCGCTCGTTTTTTTTTTTACATGCTTAAAGACTTTGATTAATTACACATCGACCACCATCTTCTTATGGACGTCGGTATTGCCTACCACCTGTGAAAAGAGACGTTGAAAAAACATCAAATTATTAGGATCGTTTTTTAAGCATCGTGATAGACGCTCCGAACATACTTACAGAACAAAACTCTTCGAAGCTTATTTTACCATCCTCGTCCTTATCGGCGAACAATATTGTCTTGTCGACAATTTGCTGCAATTGCGTATCCTTAAGATTGTTCCCTACCATCATTTTGAGTACTTGAAACAGTTCGCCGTTGCTTATGAAACCGTCGTTATCCATATCATAAATTCTAAATGCGAATCTCAATTTGCTCTCCTTGTCACCCTGAGCAGAAGACTATTAAATTAATTGAGATTTTCTTGCACTGTCATTTCGCAACCACCCCTCCCCTATGTATTACCTTGACACTGAATTGAGATACTCCTTGAATGAATTCCTTGAAGTCCACCTCTCCGTTACCATCGGCATCGAATATATCTATCACTCGTTGTACCAATGGATTTTGTTGAAGCTCCGGCAGAGACATAAATTCATCGATGCTAAGAGCTCCGCTGTTATCCAAATCCAATTTTCTGAAACGCTTGCCCAACCTTCTGATCTCGTCCGCATCGACTGAAAATTCAATATCTCGGATCAGCATTTGAAAGCAATAAAAGAAAATAAGGCTGGCTCTTTTTTACTATCCCTTAAAATTCATATGATTTTGGCTTAATCGATACACACATCGACAGTCTCTCTGTCTTTCGGCAAAAGAATATCAATTTAAATGCGTAAGGCCGCACTGTTTAATTAATATTAGTATTAAACGGAAATTTTTTGTAGTATTCTGTAGTATCCTCCCCTCTGTCGTCATTGTATAACCGAAATTCGTACGAAGTAACAAGAAATGACATTCCACGCGTGATTAAGTTTATTTCGGCCGTCGAATCTCAAGCCCCAACCATTGAAAAGATTATGATACAAGAAATGTATGAAATAATTAAAGATTTTATACGTAGAGGGTAGACTGGAGGAAGACGCGCGCGAATGTGACTTACACGACGCAAATATACACACGCAGCCCCAAGCGTTGATTTGGAGATTTGGTCCAAGCACGACGATTCCGCATTATTTCACGCATTCTGGCACCAATGACTCGAGTTAAAAATATGATGCAAAACAAACGATAATAATAAAGTAGATGAAAAACAAAAGTACGAGGAGAACGAAGTAGGTTATCACGTTACATCGGCCGAACGTATAATTTCAAAAGAACTTACAGTTCGAACACAGTTCCATGGGCAGCGAGCTTTCGTTTCCCTAAAAGCAAAAAAAAACAACGATCAACGGATTATTTATGTCGCGTTTCTGCGTGAACACGACAGGCAGATCGTAATGAAAACAAAATCCAACATCGAGATCGTATGTTTTGTCTCGTTCCATCGTTCGTAAGTAATTGAGCAGAAAGATTGTTTAAACGATACGAGAGTCAATGATAAGACGAAAAAACGAATTTAAGGTACATTATCCAATCATACAAGTGTTTAATTACCATTTTGGATCCGTTGGTTGGTGTCGTTTATCCGATGATATTAGTGGAAAACGTCAGTGATCGCGGACAAGCAGTAGATATCCCAATGGCTGAAGCTCCTTTACGTTGATATGTGTAATATGTATGAGATATAGTTTCCGAAGCGCCTGCGTGCCGTAAATGGGTAAGTGCCGTCGCGTTCGTTTGCGGGGGAAACGTATTAGGTAGCATATAGTAGAGGTATACCATATATACACACACTTTGATTCCCAACAAAATCGAAGTTCTCGTTCGTGTTTTGTCTGTATTCACGTATTTTCTAACGCACGACTTGCGGTGCGGGGTCGGGCGGACTTGAGCGCGGTGAGGCGTGTTGGCGCGGGGGGGGGGGGGGGGGGGGGGGGGGGGGGTGGGGGGGGGGGGGGGGGTCGACCTCGAGAATATACCTCGAATATAAAGCTCGCACCTCGGCAAAGCCTCCGCGCTGATCTTCCGGGGCTTTCTTCGGAGAAACCTCTCAGGCGTTATTGGCAAGACAATGGACAGAGAAGTAGGAGACGATCCGCAGTAAGCATAGGTGGGCGCCAGTGTGAGGATAATAACAGTGCGCCACAGTTATCCGATCGTCGGCATTATTGCTTCTCGAAAAAGTACATGTTTCCAGAATAACGGTGGAGAATGAATGAAGAATAAAAAATGATAGTTATGACATTACGGGACGATAACGAAAAGGGATAAGTTACGTTTGTGAAACATTTCCGCGCTATCTCTTGGTTGTTGTAGCTATTGCTGCGAGGCTCGATGATAGCGATTACCGAGTACATTGCAACGCTCGACAAAAGTTTAAACCTCGAGAATTTGTTCCGCGACATCTGAGCGGTCGGAGGATGAACTTTTTCGTAACTTGATTAAGTCGAGTCAGCCACAAGCGATTGTATAAGGATCGCTCAATTATATATATATATATATATATATATATGTGTGTTTTCTTTGCCACAGATATAGGGCTCCGATAGCTGAGCCAACTTCGGGTCATGGGTACGAGAGTAGCCATAGTTGGAGATTTGGCCGCTCAGATGTCGCCCTGACGTATCAGGTCTCGTGGTTTCAACTTTTGTCGAGCGTTGGTACCACGATCTTACATACAGGTTTTGCAACTCCCGGGAGTGGCGGAAGGCTAAAGTGACTGGCGTATTGAAGCAGAAAAATCGAGTTCTCGCTATCGCCACCTGCAGCGCTGCTATCGAGTGTCGACATGACATACATTTGGCCACATGCGACACTCGATTGCAGTGTCGCATGTGGCCAAACCGTGAACTACCAAAAACTGCTTCAACAAACGAGTCACCGCCACTCCTGAGAGCTGCAAGACCTGTATGTAAGACCGTGGATGTTACTAATGGCTTACGGCCAACTTAACGCGGGTACAAAGAACTTGGGTCCAGACGGTCCAGACCTGATATTTAAGCGGCATCTACTTACCATACGAGCATAGTATCGCGAAGAAAGACCGCATAGCGGACAGATGGCGCGCAAATGTATCAACACTGTTTGCTGGTCGTACTACTACGGATCGAGAGTGTAGTGCGTTACGTTGTACGACGTTATTCGTATCTGTCATTCGACGGTTAAGGTTAGATTCTGCATTCCAACAATCTTCCTTTATAGATAAAACAGCAGTGCAAAAGAGTTTAAGACGGGACAAGGTTTTCGATTCTTAGATATATTGGCAGCAAAGTTTTGTCATTCGTCAATCCTGTTGGCAAGATGACCTCGTGTCTCGAAAATATTCAAATACCATCGTGCGTTTGGTTCGAGGGAGGCGAGAAGAAAAATGCATTGATGTCGATGCTCGCTGGAACTCTGGTAAGGTCATATTGTATTATTCACATTTGCGAGATATTCGATGGGGCATTGAATAAAGATACAAAATGAATAAATGCTCGTTATTGTAGTTTTTTACAGGCTGGTGGTTCATCATAGACGCCCACGCAAAATACCCAACGCAAATGGTTAACGCGTACCATCTCTGTGGGGTTTTTGGCACAATATCCCTATTTATGTAAGGAGAAGAACGATGGATTATGTATAACTACGTTGATTTAATCGAATATGAATCGTTGCTAATGACCGTTTATTATCATAGGGTAAATTCTGTGACAAATGCTCAAATCAGAGATAACACGTATAATGGCGGTTGTCTGGGTGCAAGAGGCGCACGCGGTTGGCTCTTTGTAGGATTTGTGATGGGATTTGCCGCAGTGATCGCAGCTTGTTGGATCTTGTTTGCAGACTTTGTGACGACGGGTGAGTTACGTACAAATAAAGACGCATTAAATTTGAGGAGATATTCGAGAGGAACGGATCGTCCAGTCGATTTTCGTTAGGTATTTCATGTTTTTGTTTATACACGTTTGCAGAAGCGAAACACCATTGGCCAGGTGTCGGACTCTTTCTTCAAAATGTTTTCATATTCTTGGGATCATTGACCTACAAGTTCGGCCGTTCGGAAGATCAGTGGGGTTGAAAGGACGATGGAGCATTCGTTTCTTTTTTGTAATTGTATTTATTGAATTATACGAAAGGAAGCGAGGGAGGAACGATACGAACGTTTCCTTTTTTTCTATAAATATTAAAGAACGGTGAGAAAAAAACGTAAAATGGAGAAATAAAACATTATCCGGCTGATGTACGAACGAGTGAAAGAAAAAGCTAGGCATCGAGGGAAAAACAAGTTAACGTAAAGGACGTTTGAAAGTTTGATGGACGAGCCCAATGGAAAATTAAATGTATAACAAAGAATATGAAATAAAATGTAAAATAATAATAATAATAATAATAATAATAATAATAATAATACTGAGAAATAAGAGAAATGATGGAACGACAATGTTTATTCATCTTTATGCATAATTATCATAGTAGTCGGCTCATTTTAATAGCATACACGCATACATGTAACAATAGCGATATAGCATAATATAACTATCGTTAATCGATAAGTATAAAGTACGTACATAATAAATACAAGGTCTATGTACAAAAGTTGCAACGTCATCGAAGAGTTTATGAATGAATGTTATCGCGCGCGGAAATTGCAGTCTTCTCGGTTTTGCAACGAGTGAAAAGTTTGGATGTACTCGGGATGTACGGATACTCTCCCGAGACTCGAATCTATCTTTCCCCTCGTTTCATAGTAGTATTTAAATGGCAGCTATCGTGGATGATGGCGGCGGATCGTCAATACTGAGGATTCGGGGAATTTCTTTGAAAGTTACTCTGCTGATTTTGATTTTGTTGAAGGGGTCCGGCGGTCCATTGAGGTGGTGCGGGAGCTTTGCCATAATTTCCCCTCGTCGAACCTTGATAACTGCTATACGCCGAGTCATCGCTTATCCTTCGAGAAACGTGAACGTAAGTGCTCTCGGGTCTTCTTGGATTTTGACCATTTTCCGAACTCGTCGCGAGTGGTCCGTTTTGTTGTTGTTGTTTTTGCTGATGAGACCCGTTCGATTGGGAACCTTGGCCAGCCGATGGGCCACTCTGTTGTTGTTGTTGTTGTTGTTGTTGCTGTTGTTGCTGTTGCTGCTGTTGTTGTTGCTGCTGCTGCTGCTGCTGCTGCTGCTGCTGCTGCTGCTGCTGCTGCTGCTGTTGTTGTTGTTGTTGAGAGGCTGGTTGAGGATTTTGCGAACTTGGCGACGGGGCCGGAGTTCTGCCATAAATACCGTTGCCCGTAGTTACGCCATAAATTCCATTCTCTCGCGTGCTAACGCTCGTCGAAATGCCTCTTATCCCATAAATACTTTGAGTACATTGTGCCAGCTGATTTTGCATATTTTGATTGGTACTATTGTGATTCTGAGACTGATTTTGAGAAACGTGAGGTGGTGGTCCCGAGGAGGAAGGTTGAATGGGAAGGGGTTGCGGAGGTTGCGTCGGTAGGAGCGGCTCACGATTAGTCGAGACGTTCGGCAACGTATTTTGTTGACCTATTCGCATTGGATAGAGACTCTGAGCGGGCATCAGAGGGCCCGGTTTTGGTATCATAAATGCATCGCGCGGACCCGTCGTCGATTTGGAATAAACGCTCTGGGATCTATTGAGATTGGCTCTGGTGAGAGGGGGAGATTTGCAATGTAGGGATTTGGTGCCACCGTAGATAGATTCGACCCTCTCAAGGGCTGTCGGTGGTGCCGAATAGATGGAGGAACTCGCGCCCGTAATCGGTCTGTAGGTCGCGTAGGCCGCTGGAAATTTGGGAGCCGCGGCTGGTTTGTCGAGGTCGTCGTAAGTGTCTTCGTCCGATCTCATGGAAGAATTTTCGGCGTCGTCCAGATCGCAAGAATCACGGTTACGTTTTGGACCGAGTACGTATTCGTGTATGAGTGCTGCCAAAGCTCCACCGGATATCGGTCCTACCCAATATACCCAATGGCTGTCCCAACGATTCATCACGAATGCCGGTCCCAGAGCTCTCGCTGGATTTAAAAAAGGACTCTGAAATCAGATGAAATTGGAACGTCGATCGGTCTCGAAATTTCATAATTTTTCCTTCAAATAAAGAATAATAATTATACTCGCAGCTGCTCGTCCCCCAAGATATAGGTGCATAGAGGATCGAGCATAAGGTAGTGGTGGTGGTAGTGGAAGGTCGTGGAAGGTTTTGGTCGGTAGTAAAAGAGGAAACGAGACGAGAGGAGACGAGCGCATCGCGTTTCGGGTCGAAGGAAGGAAGGAAGGAAGGAAGGAAGAAATGAGGCAGGTGCGATCCTCTCGATATAAATATATATTAATATAATTGTAAATAATAAGGGAAAATTACCGAAACAAGAGTGGCGGCTGTGTAAGCCGCGGCCACAATGGCCGCTGGTCGAGCCGAAAATGCAGCGGATAAATGATTTCTCGAAGATTCGGAAGCGAGATGACCGAGAACGATGAATACGGAGAGGGACATTTCGACGAGAAGTTTCTCTATAGGACCTCCGAGACGACCGGAGGTTGGCATCACCTGGGTCGTCGTAGTCGTTACCGTTACTCTGTAACAAACGATCAACAATAAAGTGCTTAAAAACCAAACGTAAAATTAATTTTTCGCGTATGTTGGCGGACGCTTCGTTACGCGCCCATCCACCGTGGCCGGCCCCTCTCTAACTCGAACCCATTCTATCGAATATAATATAGGATAATAATATATAGGAGGGACGTACGAGGAGGGTCGTAGTAGGTACGATGATTTTTCTTCCCCATCGAGATCGGTGCTTTGACCCCTAACCCCTATAAATGTACATATCCAGTGTATCTCTTATATTCGTATACGCGTTGTTATAGTAGAGCGCAAAAGTGTATCCACCGATGCGACCACGGGAAACATCCCCCCCCCCCTCCCCTCTTCCCTGTGCGGCAAGTGCGATTCCCCCTTACCACCCCCTGTGGCCTATAATGTTTATATTAGCCGGTGCATCATACGTATCCCCTATACCGTGGGGGTAGCGATACGCGAAACAAGACCCTGCCAATTCTCTCACAGCTAACGCGGCGGTAGCGACGACGGCGGCGACCACGATGGCCCCCTTTTCTCGCGTACTCTTCCTCTCTCTCTCTCTCTCTATATATATATATATCTGTATATACATATGTGCGCGCGTATAGGGTACAATGATACGGGGTCGCGGGTAAGCGACCCCTCGTGTTATACCACTGTATATCTACTGTATAATCCAATAATGATTACCGACACCCACGAGAACATCGGAGTACGGGCGACGCGAATGAACATAAAAATAAATCAATCTCATCTTGCGTTTATAATAGACCGTATATATCTTCTAGGACACGTATCTAAATAACTCGATATGTTCCACGATCGAAAGATCTCCCTCTCGAACAGAATCGGAATGGAAAATACTCAATTTTTCTTTGTTTCGTTTAAAAGAGGAAATAATGTAAACGGCGGGTTCGTCGCTTCGTAACTGTTATACGAGTAATCGAGGATGGGCGAACGAGATACTTGACTCGAGTGGGTTTTTCGATGTACCCAAGCCTTCCCCCATTTATCTTACGAGTATAATATATAGAGTATAAACGCGAGGCAAAACTGTGCCCTGTTTCGGACGATTCACAGGGTGAGAGAGGGTGAAATATCTGGCCTGGCACCCTCTCGAGCTCTCGAATGGATGGCCCGACGGACACGGGGGCACGGGGGATAAGTTTTAAATAAATTTTCGAGTTTTGGAGCGAGGCTCGGAGTGCGGTGAACCGAGTTATGCGTTTAACGACCTATTGACGATACACCCTCGGTATCGCGACTCCCCATCTACCCCCTCGATCTCATCCTTCTCGTCATTCTCGTCGTTGCCCGTGTCTCGGTCGCGGGAAAGCGACGTAAAAAAAGCTTCTTCGGTTCGCAATGAAATTTGCAACGCGCACGAGGACAAGTTGACGGAAGAATATACGTATATACATATATGCACCCCCAGCCCCCTGCTCCTACCTCGTCATAATTAATAACAGCAGAAACGGAGAAAGAAGAAACGTAGGGTGACTTCTCGTTTAAAGAGTGTAAATTTGGGTCGCACGAATCGATACGTCGGATCATTGGTCATTATAAAGTTGTAAGAGGACGCGGGATAGGGTGGGAAAATGGGGAGCAAGTGCATCGGGCGATAATTTTGAAGGGGTCTGCTTGCGGAAGGAAAGGGCAATATTATCTTTGTGGGAAGTGATTCGAATGGGGACAACTGCTTCCAAGTCCGGGACACGGATCGGTTTGTCACCGAGGCGTGTAATAACGTAGAGGAGTCTTTCTCTTCGAGGAGGCGATGAAACACGCGTGCTGCGGTTTACCAAGTTTTCCGCGACGGTCTTCCTCTACCTTCTCGTCTATCGCTAGGTGCGCGATAATACGATAAACGCGCACCCGGCGCTCGCGCGTTCCACCTACGCCGATGTCTCGATCGCGCAATTCTTGGATCGACCGATAAATAGTTGCAAGGGGATGCTGTCTCTCTATAGTCGGTGCCTCTCGTGACAAAGAGGAGCGAGGAGGATGTAGCAGCAGCTGCTGCACGAGTGTGCGGAGATCATCCCGATAGATCCTTCCGTCTCCTCGTTCGATCGTAACGCACAAACACACGCATATATATAGATGCGTCTGTGTATATTTGCGTTTGAAACACGTGCCTGCCACATGTTGGCCGCTTAGCCACCAAACTGCCGAATCTCGCGCGGCTCGCATCCCTCGAGATCGTTCTTCTCAACGATCTTCCCTCCGGCCTAACGGCAGATGTTTCGCTCCTCTCGAGTCACGATGAAAGACGTTCTCCTTTTGGATACAAAGATTAATTCAACGCGTCTCCCTCGATCGCGTCCATTCGCTGCTGCTGCTGCTGTTGTCGCGACCCTTCCTCTCCCTAGAATTATGAGCTTAGTACGAAAATAGTACAAACGCTACCTCGGCGCCGATACATTTCGACGCGTGTCGTAGAAACGGTGGGTGGCCATTTCGTATTGTGAAAATAATAAATTTTGTAAAATTGTCCAATTTTTCCATCTTGGAATCCGTTCGTCCAAATCTTCCGTCTCGTAGAAACTCCGAGCGTCGAATCGTTAAGAGAGTAATATTTTTCGTTGAAACGATGGGAAGATACGGGTGCCGAGAAATCTCGCTCGAAGAGAAAGTTTCCGTACGTAAGAGAGCGTAAGATCGAAGAATGTCCTTTGTCGAGGGGATCGAAGGAACGAGCGGGAGAGGGTGGGGGGGGGGGGGGGGAAGACGCAGCGTCGCTGCACCCCCGACCATCTGTTGGGATTCTGGGACACGAGAAGAAGGGCCCGGGTCGACTCGCGATTCAACGAGAAGCAGCCACCACCCCCTCGTCTTTTCTTCGATCCTACAAGTTGTACGAAGGGAACGAGGGAACGAGTCGTCCCTCGTTCCTTTCCCGTTGTCGGAACTTCTCGGTGTAATGGAGCGTCGTCGAACGCGTTTTGTTTCTCCTTCGTTTTTTCATCTTCGAGCCCGTACGTCGTAGAATATTTCCGCAGGATCGCGTATAGGACTATAAGCTTTGGGCAAAAATCTTTCGAGAATTAGATTCGAAGGATCGGAGCGTGCGTAGCTAGGACTAGAAAAATCAAATAATAAAGAGCGGTCGAAAGCGTGACCAAGCACGAGCGAGGACGATCGTGAACGCGTAGGTAGGTAGACGGCCGAAACCTCGCGTCCAACCTCGTTCGTCTCCATAAATATAGGAAAGAGGCGGGCTCGCATCGTGACTGTCGAAAAATCGGTAGACCACGTGTTTCGGTTTTAGGAGCGGCTCGAAAAACAAGAGGGAAGTAGCATACGTATATTCGTTGACGCGACATGTTCTTGAAAATAAATTGGTGACTCGTTTCATTCGTAGTACTCGGTAGTACGAGGTAGCGGGTAGTTTCTCGAACCTCGATCCGGTCCTCCGGGGTTCTCTCCGCCGGTCGTATTATAAAATCGGAGAGCTCGGGGGGGGGGGGGGAAACGCTTGGTTCGGCACGCAAACCCAACAAAACTGTGCGTTACCACGGACTATGCTATTATAAAAGACGCGCGAATGTGGTGAATCGGCTCGGCGGAGATCCCGGAGAGAGCCTTTGTCCAATTCTCTACCTCTGCCTCTTCCTCCCAACCATCCTGGACTTTATTACGGGCAAAGAAGACGTTCCACGGCTCGGTTCCGCAGGTAACATTCTTACGGGCTACCCTACCCACCTGGTGCTTCGACCCTCCTCTCTCTCTCTCTCTCTCTCTCTCTCTCTCTCTCTCTCTCCCCCGTCTTTCTTTCGCTACGCCTCGATTTTCACGAGGGTGAACGAAGCAATGCCCGCCGCCGGACGTGTTTCGATGCTTCGGCCTCTACCGCTACGAGTCGAGATAACCCCCCGTCGGTGCTTATCGCCCTCCTCCATTTACAAATTCTCCTTCTTGTTCTTGTAAATAAATTCATAAATATATATCGGTATCGATGAAAAAGGAAGCTCCATATTTCCGAGAAGGAGAGAGAGAGAGA